>CAXITT010001195.1:113707-136532 GCA_964033795.1 Lymnaea stagnalis | reverse complement strand
AAGAAGGCTCCAAGCCCGAACTGATGTCCAGGATTGCGCAGACTACAACAGCACTAAAGAGGCTCAAGAAAATATGGAATTACAAAAATATAGCCCCCAGCACCATAATTAGGCTGATGTGTTCATTAGTCCTCTCCATTTTCCTGTATGTCTGCGAAACCTGGACATTAACAGCCGATCTTGAAAGAAAAATAAAGGCGATGGAGATGAGCTGCTTCAGAAACATTTTTGTAATGCGCTATAGGGACAATATCTCCAATGATACAGTGAAAGAAAGGGTTCGTCAGGCAATTGGGTAGTACGACAACCTACTGGTGACTGTGAAGAAACGCAAATATAATGATACGGCCACGTAACTAGGAAACAAGGGCTAGCCAAAGAAATAGTGCAGGGCCCCACAAGAGGACGGAGAAGAAGAGGAAGACATAGAAAAAGATGGGAGGCTAACATCAAAGAGGGGACAGGGCTAACACTGGGCGATGCTGTGCGTTGTGCAAAAGACAGAGATGAATGGAGGAGAGTAGTTCACATGTCATCTGTCGCACCACAACGTCCAATGACTAGGAGACATGATGATGATAATGATCTATATATATAATATATATACAGTGCTTTTTTGTGCCGGTACGCACCGGTACGGCGTACCGGCACTGTTTTCAATGTGGGAAATAATTATTACTTTTCTTGTATTTTAATGATTATTATTAATTTATGATATTATTAATTTGTTAAAATTGAATTATTTTAAAATTGCGCGCAATAAGAATTAAAATATAAAATGTGAAACTGCTTTCCGCACAAACTCGTAATGTTTCGTCATTGGTTATTAACCTATTACCGGTCGGGGTTGTTTTTAAGACGTAATGACATTAAAATTTCAACATTTGAATGCAATAATTAAGACTTAAAGAAATTAAAACGAGCGCAGCTAGAAAATGATAATTTAAGTAATAATTATTTCTTAGCCCACTTTGGAAATGAAGAAAATTTCTGATTTATTTTCTCATTCAATCGATGTTAAGACTGGGACTTTGCCGGTAAGTAAGAAAACCAGACTGAGTGAAGAAATAACGGCAGAAGCCAATGTCACAGAAGAAATCATAATGGAACTATCGGAACCAAAGCCGTCAGATATCGTTCTTGGTTCCTCTGTTACTTTTGAACAACTGCAGCCTGCAGATGTTGATGGGCCTACCTGCTGGACTTTAGATCAAAGATGTGAAATATGATTGGCTATGTATCAATAATAAAAAAAACTTGAGTGTATACCTTGCCGAAAAGTTTGCAATCTCGGAGTCGAGGCAAAGATTGGAATAAAGGTTTGGAACGAATGGGCCGACACTAAAATAACTTACTTCGGTACTAATCGACAGCAACAGCTTACGTCTTTAAGAAAGAAATTATTCGATCATAAAGAAACTGCTGCACACAAAGCTGCGCTTAAGATTCTAATAGAAGCCGAGGCAGCCCCTATTTAGAACGTGTTGTTAAAGGCATTAACTCGAGAGAAAATCGTAACTGCAAAGTTTTTTCATACAGTATATAAAGTAGCCAAAGAAAACCAATCGTTTCATAATTTCGAATCTGAAATAGATTTGCAAGAACTAAACGGAGTTGAGATGGGCCGTATTCTTCAATCAATTAATGCTTGCATAAATCTAGTAAATCACATTAGTTGTGAAAAGAGAAAAAAATTGTTACAAGAAATTGTAGGGTCGAACAATAAAATTTCATTGATCGTCGACGAATCAACTACGCCTAGCCAAAAATCTACTTTAATTGTGTATATTCGTGTTTGTCTTGCAGACAGTGGCATGACCTCACAAGTAAATTTATTCTTGGATTTGGTAGAACTCGAAAGTGTAACCGTAAATGGAATTTTTGCTTCTTTTATACACTGCCTTCATTTCTATCGGTTAACAGAAGACTTTCTAAGAAGGAACTTAGTTTCTCTTGCATGTGATGGAGCAGCTGTGATGTTTGGAAGCAAAAGTGGCGTCAAGACATGGCTACAAGAGAAGTTTCCATCGGTTCTGGTTTGGCATTGTGCAAATCACCGACTGGAACTCTCCTTTGGTGATGTCGTAAAACATTTTTCAGGGATGAACAGATTTAAGGCATTCATTGATAAACTGTATGTATTTTATCATTCTTCAACCCAAAATTGCAGAGAATTGCAAATATGTGCTCGTTGGCTGAGTTGTTAAAAATAAGAAGAATGTTAAGCACGCGATGGGTTGCATCCAGCTTCCATTCTGTTTTAGCAGTTTGGGAAGATTATGAAGTTTTGGTACAACATTTTGAAGAAGCAAAACTTGACTCAACCAGAGACAATAAAGATCAATCCATGTATGAAGTTTTGTAGCGAAAGATTACTTCTACTGAATTTGTACTAGACCTCTCATATATATATACGATGCACTCCAAGAATTGTCAGAGTTAAGTTTTGATTTGCAAGAGCGCGACATAGACAGCTACAGAGCAGATACAAAAAATCAGACTGTTATACATATTTTTGAAGAAAGGCAAATTATTCCAGGCTCTTATTATAAAATTGCGGCCACTGCTGTAGATAGTAACCTTTTCAAAGAAGTTTCACTTCACACCAACAACTGTACCAGTGATCTACCAATTGACGTAAAAGCTTTACAAGAATCAATTGAACAAAGGATGCTTTCTAGTGAAGATGCTGAGTGGACATATTGGGCTCGAGTGCTCGATAGAAAGCAATGGCCGTACAACATTGGTACTCACTTAATATTTGGCGAAACAGAAATGAGAAACTTGTCAACAAGATTGCAATTAAACGAAATAATAATGATTCGCGGATTTCGTGAATATCTCATCGAAAAAAACATTCCGGATAAACTACTTCCTTTGCAAATTGCTCTCAGTACAATGCCAATTTCTTCAAGTGAAGCCGAAAGAGGATTTTCACAAATGAATCTTATCATCACCCCGACAAGAGTTCATTGATGACAACAACTGTATCTTCACTGTTATTTATCCGATTAGTTGGACCACCACTCATACGTTTTAATCCTACAAGATACGTTGATTCACGGTTGCTTAGAGCAGACATTCAGCCACCGATACCAACTGCAAAGAACGCAGTCGGGAGTATACGTCAGATGAGAACTTAATCAAACTTTGGAATTTATTATAAATTATTTATTCAACATTTATATTTCATGTTCATTTTTTACAGGGTTCTTTCCTATAAAACACAAGAGAACTTAACACAATTTTTTAAAAGTGAATCAAGAATAACTTGAACAAGTTCTTCATTAATTTTTTTAAATTTTACAAATCATAACAAATGTATACGATATACATACAAAGTAATAATAAAACAATTTAAGTTGGTTAATTATAAAATAAAATTGTTTTAGACATTTAGTATCTTTGCAGTTGTGATTGAGCTTGCATCGAGGTGCGAACTGGTAGTTAAAAGTTAGGCAATCCATCACTGAGTACCGGCACCTATTTTTTTTTACAAAAAAGCACTTTATATATATATAAATATATATATATATATATATATATATATATATATATATACATACATGGTGAACTGAGTAAAATCAAATTTTCTTTGAGTCCATATTTAGAAATACTTTTTGTCGACGGTAAATTGATCGACGGTAATTTGATCGAACGGAAATTTGGTCGAATCAATTTTTCAGTTTTTACGTTAAAATCTAGCTTCAAATTTCTTTTTGAACTCATTATTTTGTTTTATTATATAGTATAGTGCGTTGAAAAAGAAATATAACGAAAATTTTGACGTGTGGACTGAAAAAAAGATTCGACCAAATTTCCTTCGATCAAATTACCGTCGATCAATTTACCGTCGACGAAATTATTTTCGATCAAATTTCCGGTAACCATATATATATATATATATATATATATATATACATACATGGTGAACTGAGTAAAATCAAATTTTCTTTGAGTCCATATTTTGCATGGAAATACAATGCAATATATTGCGTTTTAATATATTTTCAAGAAAAAATTGACCTAGCTTATTTGGAATTCTCTTTTTTTCACTTTGTGGGTGTAAGGTCGTCGATACGATTTGACCACCTTGTTTTCGGGGAAACTTTTTGAGGGCTTCATCTGTGTCTGGATTTTGCCTTATTTGTAGACCTCTCGGCTTGATGTTTTCGCCTACGCACAATGCTCGCACAATTGTCTGTAATCTCATATTCATTATTCCTCGACATCTTGCCGTCATCGTTTGATATATGACAAACACTCTTCAGACACTGTTCACAGCAGCATAATGAACTACTTGTCCAATATTTTCGAAAATACCATTACAGTTAGGCTCAGAAAAAGGTAATATTTTTTTTAAATGTAGACTAGAGGAATGATTATATTTATATAACATTGTGTTATATAGATTAAAACCAACAATTTAAAAAAAAATGGCGAAACTTAAATGTATTAAATTAATTTTTTTGTACAATTGAATATGACTTATTCTTTTCATGCTCATAAATAGTGTCATAAGCAAAGGTAAATAGTATTGTGAAAAATGAAATGGTAACATTCACCAATCCCTGTGGCGCTACTTCCTAAGTAGGGCTTTGGCCTGCCTTATTACATCTTTCCATTCAGTTCAAATTTACGATTATATTTTGTATGTTAGAATTCTCTGCTGCAGTAGGTCCCTCTCGAGATCACTAATGCTTTGATGGTGCAACCTTTTTTACTCAACTGTCATTGAGCATTCTTTCTAAATCTCCATTTCAACCTTGCCTTGCTACATTTTAGTGTTGGTACAACTGTGGAATCAAGATATAGATTTTCAATTTCGGGTTGGTTCGTATTCTCCATCATTATTGATGAAAATTGAAAATAAATTAGAGAACAAATGACATCTTTGATGATGAACCCGTTTCTGTAAAGCCCAAAATCTTTATTTCGTGCGCCGTGACATGACAATAAATAAAAATGTATTTGTGTGATACCAAAACAGGGTAAAATGGTTAAAGCATATGTCACAGACGTTCTTTTTGATATATATTTGTATGTCTTAATAAATAAAGAAATTGTTTTCAAGAATTTTATAATCGTGGTCTTTGCGAAGGATTACATCATTTGATCGGTATCTCGAGGATGCATACAAAATATGTATTTATTAAAATGTGCTTTTTTTTCTTAACTTAATACGTTTAAATCATATGGGGTTACAATTGTGAAAAAAGTGATTTTGCATTCTCTCTTTCTACAAATATCTGAATGTTCATTTGACTTAAGACAGCACAAGCTACGTCTCAAAATAAAGAAATGAATTTGATAAATAATATTTTTAGGGGTAAATACATGTCGGAGGTAAGAAAAAAGTTGTGTAAAATCTTACGTGGATGACAGCAGAGTTAACTCCTATGGTATTACATTTGTGAAAAAAAAAAGGATTTTACATTCTATTTTACAAATATGGGTATGGCCATTTTGCCCAAGGCGATACAAGATACTTCTAAAAATAAAGGAATGAATTTGATCAATAATTAATCTTCTTGGGTACATACATATCGGAGATAGAAAAAAGGATGTGTACATTTCTACGTGAATGACAAAATATTCAAATCATATGGTACTACATTTGTGATAAAAGAGATGTTAAATTCTCTTTTTACAAACAAACATGTTTACTAATTAAGAAAATCAATAATGTTAACAAATCTTGGGTAAATGTATGTTAGTATATCCATTAATATTAAAACTGTAATATTTTACACATTTGAAAATTAAATTTTGACAAATGAAGAAGAGTTAATATTTTCTTCTTTTTTTTTAAAGGAAAATAACTATTTGTTTTTACTTTGGAAAAAGTAAAGTAGGTGTTTTTTCTTATAAGGTTAAAAGTTGTATTTCTTTCAAAAGACAGTCAAATATGATATGGGCTTGAAACACGTTTACAAGATTCTTGTTGAGATAAGCTCCCTGTTTATTTCTTATGAATTTTCATTTCAACGAATGAAAACGCCTTAAACTGATCGCAAGATACAATATTTTTTTAACTACTCCCCCAAACACGGTTTAGATTTGAATAACTGCAGCTTTTGTACCACCAGCCTGAATTCTGATATAAATAGTTTTCGTAATTAATTAATGAATGCTTGTCATTGTCCCTGTCTAAAGTAGTAAATGCATCATCATTGTTGTAGCTGAGCTGATCAGTGGCACTTCCAGAGTACGCACCAAGACGTAGAGTGTACAGCTGGGTCTCGTCTTCAACTTTAAAGTAACTGTAGATGGCGTTTTGTTTTACCATTTCACACTTCATGTCAATTCTCAGCATGTAATCTTCCTGTAAAAGAAAAACTCAGTGAACTAAAACCCTTTCCATCAACCCAAACCAAAAGTAATTAAATGAGTTCTTCACTGTGCATGTATATATCGATTTATAATAAGTGTACTATTTAAAATTAATTGGAGAAGAGCACACATTTTCTAAATAGTCTGTTATCAAAATCATTTCTACTACAAATTATTTCCGATAATCTTAACTTATATCTGTATCAAAATGAAATCAAAGAAAAAATGTAAAATTTATGTTATGATTAACCGGTAGTATATTTCTGACTTTTCAATTGATTGATATAAATAAGACAATTACTGGCATGTACTGAAGGCGATTGAAAGATGTGTTGTTGAACATACTTTAAAACTTTTTTAGAAAGCTGCTCTACTCATCTCCAATGTAATGATGCGCCATTTCAAAGATGACAAAATAAATGCTCATAAAATAGCTGATTCTGTTATTAACATGTTATTCCCTAGTTTGTATACATATGACATGTGTGTTTCCCACTACATAACCAGCCAAGATGATCTCCATATATTTTTTGTATTTTTCATGTAAACATAATAATGCATAATTTTAGTTTTGTGGTAGAATGTAACACGTCATTAAGAGGAAATCTCTTTTTTGTAAGCTCGAGACCCCAGGCAGGTTACTTAACTATCATAATTCATGGCATCAAACTTGAATAGTATTTGTTTCAAGCCCGAGACCACAGGCAGGTTACTTCACTGTAATAATTCATGGCATCAAACTGGAATTTTTTTTGTTTTTCATTGTTGTTGTGGTGTATTAAAAGTATAGATTTTGCTCAATGTTTTAAACTTAGTTTTGTTCCTGCTCCGGAAGTTTTCACTTTCCTGTTCACATTTTTAAATTGCTTGTTAAGATATTAACTAAAACTAATACTTGATAGATATTGCCTCCTAAATAAAAAAAATATATGTTATATTTTTCCTGTAAACTATAAGCTTAATGTTACATTTTAAATCGTCACCGTGAAGTATTAGAAACAAAGACAATTGTATCAAAAAAAAGTGAGAAAATACAAATAATGTCAGCATCTCCGAATTGGTATTGCTTTAAAACATTTTTAAAAAAAAATCATTCAAGACAAGAATAGCATTCCTCTATACCCGAGTTTCGAAAGCTAGTTATGCTTTGAGCCGGGACCGGCAAGAGAGGGATAAATCAACACGTGTAGGTCATGACGTAAATCAAAACAACAATAACAGCAACAACAAACGAGTTCATGCAATAGTAAAAATCAGCTTTCACAAAGCTGTGCAACACGATGGCAACACAACTAACATGAAGCAACAATGTGTAATATGTATCCTTTTAACACTACACAACATTACCACTAATAAATGTATTGTGCTGCTGAGCGTCAACGATGCATCTTGCCCGTATTGCATGAACCCTGTACCTAAATATGGTTCTGATTGTTTGCCCCTGTGGCATGAACCCTGTACCCAAATATTGTTCTGAATGTTTGCACTTGTTGCAAGAACCCTTTACCTAAATATTGTTCTGATTGTTTGCCCCTGTCGTCTAAACTCTGTACACAAATATGGTTCTGATTATTTGCCCCTGTGGCCTGAACCATGTATCCAAATATGGTTTTGATTGTTGCTTCTGTTGCATGTACCCTGTACCCAAAATTGTTCTGATTGTTTGCCCCTGTTACAAGAACCCTGTACTCAAATAGTGTTCTCATTGTTTGCCTTTGTGGCATGAACTCTGTACCCAAATATGATTCTGTATGTTTACGGTATGTGCGGCGGAATATTTGGAAAAGGCTAGTTGTGTATGCCGTGCTTAAAAATGTGTTGTTTTCCCCAATGCTCCGTTCCTACAACATTCATTTTAAGCATACGTTCCCATATGGCATAACATTGTCTTTAAGTAATATTATTGCTTCCTTTATATTGTCAATTTACAAAAATAAAAAATGTACAATTGTTATCGAAAGTAAAAATAATAAACAGAATCACTTGCGTTGATTAAAGAAAGGACAACCATTATGTAGGGGAGGTAAATCATTAAAAAATATGTATCAACTTTTAGATAGGTTGCTGCCCTTGTATTTTAAAAACTGAAAACCGAAAAATCACAAATGTTGGAAATAAATTCCATGATAGACAAATTAAAATCCTAATAAATTTGTTTAAATAAAGATAAACTTTACTTCAAGTATTTGTAGGTTTTTTTTTTCTTTTTTTTTTTTTTTTTTTAAAGATCTTTTTTCTCCAGTAGTCCATTTAACACAGGTTCACATATTTATCCTTTCTCGTCTGTATCAATTTTGTCTAAAATTTTTATTCTAAATCTAAATCAGGGATCCCCAGACTATGGCATCGGGGCCTCACGACAACCTTGGAAAATATTCTGGCCCGGATTTTTTGTACAATGTAGAGCCGGAAAAAATTCCATTGGAATAATAAATAGTTCATTTAAATATTAGTTTTTAAAAGAGAAAGAAACACACAAAGTACACAACGTATTTCCTATACACATTATATATGGATAGCAAACAGATGGATTCGTTTATATATTTTTTTTTGCGAAATTTTAATGATTTACAAGATTCCCAATAATAATAATAATAATAATAATAATAATAATAAACACATCTGTCGTTGGTTTTGAAATTATATTGAAAAAAAAAATGTCCGGGTGCGGACCTCTCCACTCATACCCCACCCTTCCTACAGCAGTGTTTAGGATTGTTAATGATTACATTAATTATTAAAAAATAAAGCTCTTATTGTAAAAAACAACACAGCAAGAACATAAGAGCAATTTTAAAGGTTAGGATTGCTCCAAACAAAAAAGTAAAATGTACACTTAATAAATTGTAAAGCTTCAAAAAAATATATATATTTAAGTCAGGGAGATAATTATAAAAGGATTATTCTAACCAAAAAAAAAAAAAAAGCTAAAATATATACTTAAGAAAGTTAGATTTTAATTAAGGCTCTACATTCTAAGGAGATAATGTTATGGCTCACGCTGTATATTTGCATAACACCACTTGTATCAACACCCCCTGCCCCCCCCCTACCCCGATCTGAAGGATCTCGTTATCAGCAGGAAGTCTGACTTACAGGTAATATAAACCAGGACGTGTATTAGCAGGCCCTAATCCCTACTCCAGCCACATCGGCTGAACCATTTGGACGAAAATGTCCACACAAGGTCGAGAGTTTTTCTTCACCGAATGACTTCGTATTTGGGTCACGATTGCTTCCCATACAACGCACCGAGAGTCCGATACAGCGAGTGCTCTACGGGTTGATTTATGAGCCACCAGTACTTCATTGGATTTGTTTGTTTTTTCAACTTTAAATAAGGGGCAGTGTTTCACAATTTTTTTTGTTCAGTGCCCCACCATTCTAAAATTATTACGATTACCCCCGCCCCTCATGTCTCAATTACATAATTTTTAATATTCAGATATCAGGTTGTTCAATGAATAAACTCAAATGATTATTACAACACTTTTAACGAACGCTTATTTCAAATCGAGACTTTAGCAATTCTCCTTTTAAAATACAATTTAAATCATAGTTGACGGCTGGTTTTCAAATTCTAGAGTATTTTTATTAAACCTCCCCCCCCCCTTTAAAAAAAAAAAATTCAAATTGTCCCCCTGCGGAGTGTGGGTCCAACATTGAGAAACAGGGGTCAAACATAATCATGATAAACAAGGGAGCAAATGTAAGGCAACATACATCGAAACTTCTCAACTTTGTTATGCTGTGCTAAGGTTGGGACCTGCATTCCTAGATCTTACGAAAGAGCATGGTGGCGTATCCGGAAATTTTATCGAAAGAAATTTCGTCGACGGTAAATTGATCGACGGTACAGACGGTAATTTGATCGAAACGAAATTTGGTCGAATCTTTTTTTCAGTTTTTACGCTAAAATTTTGCTTTAATTTTTTTTTTCTAAACAATCTCATTTAGCGCAGTTATCACAAATTTTATTTCTTGAAATCAGCGCCCTTATATTTCCTTCATATTTCTTTCGAAAACTGGAAAAAAAACTTACTTTTGGGGAAGGGGTTGAAAAATTGACAGAGTTCTAAATTGCCATCTGGGCTACTTTAGGAAATGTGTCATACTTAGTTTAGGTTGGCTTTGAATTACCTTGTCACAATAGATCATATTAAAATAAACTTTCGAAATTGCCATGTAGTCTTCGTTAGGACATGTTACTTACTGATAGTCCGTTGGTATTGAGTTACCTCCGTCACAATCATCATCATCATCATCATGTCCCTTAGTCTTTGGACTGTTGGGGCGCCACAGATGATATGTAAACCATCATCCTCCATTCGTCTCTGTCTTCTGCACGTCTTACAGCATCGCCTAGTTTTAGTCCTGTCCACTCTTTGACGTTGTCTTACCATCTTTTTCTCTGTCTTTCTCTTCTTCTACCTCGTCTCGTTTTGCCCTGCAATATTTCTTTGGCGAGCCCCTTTTTCCTTGTCACTAGGCCATTTCTTCTCAGTTTTTTCGCTTTTGTGCATTCACCATGAGGTGATCGTACTTCACATTTGCCTGACGAATCTTTTCTTTTACTTGATCATAAATATCTATAAAAGATGCCAAGAATACATCTGAAATATCTCATCTCCATCTCCTTTATTTTTCTTAAAAGTTCTGATGTTAATGCCCAGGACTCGCACAAAAGAAAATGAAGAGGACAAATGAGCGCATTAGCCTGATTTTTGTGCTTGGAATATATCTTTGGCGTACCATATTTTCTTGAGCGTCATTAGTGCCGTTGTGGTCTGGGCAATTCTGGACTTCATTTCGGGCTTGTAGCCTTCTTCCGAGACTATTGCTCCTAGGTACTTTACGTTGCCTACTGTCTCAAATCTTTCGTCCCCGACCTAATTTTAAAATTTGTTTTTTGATCATGCTGTGCATGTCATTGTCAGCGTCAAACAACTTGACAGACTTTGTCTGAGTTGTCATTGCTGACGAGGGTAGAAATTTGTGTGTAGGAACCTCTAGATTTTTTTCGTAGTGTGAGAATATTAAACAAAAACAAACAAATTAAATTGATCATGATGGATTTGAGATGATTCTACTATTCATTGCCTTACAAATTGAGGAGCACAAAACAATTTGAAACAATACGAATGTGCGCAGCTGACGTCATTTGAAGACATTGGGGCGGAATGTTTATTCTTCTTTTTTCTTTTACAACCATTAAGGGTAGTAGATATACTTAATATTGTAATTTTTAATAAGTTAGTTTCAGAGTATATCACCTATTTACCCAACCTATCATCTAGCTCTGTTAACCTGGTCTTTGCCCATTCGTTCCGCTCGCACTCGGCTATTTCATTAGTCATCTCCCTTTAATCTTTAGCCGATTATTTTATTAGCACGGAATACAATTTTGTATGTTTCTAATTTTAAAGGTTTTATTTCCCGCTTTAAAATGTCGTATATTTTCAACAAAGATCGTGGGGCTATGTCAAGGTCTTAATTTTACTTGATTTGTCACCGATGATGGTCAATAATTCATCATGAATGGTTATCAAAACATAATTTGGTTTGGGCATAGAATTTTATTACCTTTTTTTTTCAGTCACACTACAATGTAACTTTCAAATATTTGATCTCAAATACACAAAAGCTGTAAAATTAGGTGAAGTGGGTCATCTTAAGAGGGGTCGAATTTTTTTTCAAACTCTTTAACAATTAGGTTACTCCTATCGGTGCAATAAAAAAAAAACACAACTGTTTGTGTAAGTGATGAACTGAAAAGCAATGTGCTGTCGCATGGACTATGATATGTAATGCCGTCCATGGAGCTGTGTTTTGAACTTTGTTTATGACATCGATGACGGATGTTAAACGCCTCTAGAAGAATGTACACTGGAAGATATTTTGTGTCGCATCTTTGAGACATAGGTTTCCGACTTATGGGCCTAAATGAGTTCACCTCCATGAACTCCTCAATGCTTTTAATTTTATAAGCATAATGGGGCTCCTCCACAGAAATCTTGCTCGTTGATTCAAAAAGCTTTGGAAAACATCGCTTTAAGATGTCTGTGCATAAGTTAACACCACCCCAGGTTAACTAGAAATGTTTTCCTTGAACAAGATTTAAGAAGCTTGCAGTAAAATTGCGGGAAATGTTTTTATATCCCCCCCCCCATACACAAAAAACAAACAACAGAATGCTCCACACACAAAGAAATATTTAAAAAAAACAACAACATAAGAATGGGCCAAACAAAGTCAAAGAACATACCACATAATATAAACTACATAAGCGCTAATACATTAGACATAAACCTCATAAAAAACATATCTCAAGTAACATACCACATAGAACAAGCAACATAACTCATAGTACATAGATTATGAAACATAGAAAATAACACATAGAAAAACAAACGTGTAATATAGAGCGCAAAAGAGCTCTCCATAGCAAGAACAAAGAGCACGCAAGCGATCATTTAAATGGACAATAAAATCGTTGGTGCGAATAAAGAAAAACACATTTAAAAATTATAAAAACATTCAGAATTTTAGAAAACGTGTTCATCTGAAACGTATGTAACACAAGAGAAACGTATATAACACAAGAAAAACGTATGTAACACAAGAGAAACGTATATAACACAACAGAAACGTATGTAACACAAGAGAAACGTATATAACACAAGAGAAACGTATGTAACACAAGAGAAACGTATATAACACAAGAGAAACGTATGTAACACAAGAGAAACGTATATAACACAAGAGAAACGTATGTAACACAAGAGAAACGTATACAACACAACAGAAACGTATGTAACACAAGAGAAACGTATATAACACAACCGAAACGAATATAATGCAAGAGAAATTTATATAACCGTGTAGAAACGTGTACAGCGCAAAGGAAACATGACAGTGGGGGCAATACGACAGAAGGTGACAGTCCTTCACAACTTTGATTGAAATGCAGTATAACGTAGCAACGTGTACAGAGAAGCAAATCTCACATTTTTGAAAAATCTATAAACAATTGACCAAATAATGCCATCTGCATATTCACACAATTATTTTTTATGTTAAAAGGTAATGGACAATGGAAACAGAAATGTGCACTGGGCAAATCTCATTAATTATATTAAAAAAATGTTACCGACTCCTCACACCAATTACATAATAAATACCACTGAAGTCCTCACACCAATAATTACATAATAAATACCACTGAAGTCCTCACACCAATTACATAATAAATACTACTGAAGTCCTCACACCAATTACATAATAAATACTACTGAAGTCCTCACACCAATTACATAATAAATACCACTGAAGTCCTCACACCTTAATGTATTATTTATGCACTGAAGTCCTCACACCAATTACATAATAAATACTACTGAAGTCCTCACACCAATTACATAATAAATACTACTGAAGTCCTCACACCAATTACATAATAAATACCACTGAAGTCCTCACACCAATTACATAATAAATACCACTGAAGTCTGTTTGATATTTTTTCGCTGAGGTCGGTCAGTCTCCAATAGCTATGGTAATGTTTTAGTGTATAACATCAGGGCATTTGGATGCCATCAGGGTTTCAGTATGCCATTTGGTTATAATGTGTAACATCAGGGTATTTGCATGCCATCACGGTATTTGTATGTCATCAACGTTTCTGTATGCCATGGGGTTATAGTGTATGTCATCAGGGTATTTGTATGACATCGGAGTATTAGTATGACATCTGGGATAATATTATGTAATCATGGTATATGTATGTCATTAGGGTATATGTATGTCATCCTTTAGACCATCGGTTCTCAACCTGTAGGTTGCGATCCCTGGCTAACTTTTTTTCTTACCATGGAATGATTAACTGTTTTAATTGTTTTTTTTTTAAAAAAAAGAAAAAAAGTAAATATCTTGACGAAAAATGTGACAAGAAACTTTACAAATAAGATTACGAAAAAATGATAATAAAAACGTGACAAATAACGTGACAAAAAAGTGAACATTTTAGTGACAAATAAAAGGAAGAACATCTCTACGATTAATGTGACCAAACAATGCACAGATAACGTGAAATGAAATAAACAAATAACGTGAAAAACATGAAAAACTCGACAAAAAGGTTGATAAATGACCGTTACTAAAGACGTGACGAATAATATGACGAATAATGTGATCATTAACGTGATTAAATAACAATCCAAAAAACATGACGAATAATGTGAAGAAAAATGTGAGGAATCAGATGCCGAATAGCATGACGATTGATGTAACATCTGACGTGATTAAATAGCATGAAAAAAAAACGTGACGAATAACGTGATGAATATTGTGACCACTTAATTGACTAAATAACATGACGAAAAAAAAATTGTACATCAGTTGTGTAGAGCAATGTTTGCAAACACAGAACTTAAATTTAAAATAATGTAACATAGCCCCCCCCCCCTTACACATACACATACTATTTGAGAACGTACATTTTTTTCACGTTCAAAAATAGCGGGTATAAATAGGCCACTGATTGATAGAAAAAAAAAATTTGAACATCTTCTAAAAAGTATAATTAATAATAAATTATTATGAGAGTTGTATAATGTAAAATAATTTGTTATTCACAAAAAGTTTCTAAAAAATATTTTATGATGGACCTTTTCAAAAAATGTGATACAATAATTTACTAATTATAAATATTTTCTAAAGAGTCTATATAATAATTTAAAAATGTAAATGATACTAAAAGATGGATAAAATAAATATATTTTGATAAACATTAAAAAAAGGATATATCGCAATTTAATTCTAATAATAAATCATTCTAAAATTATACATTATATATCATTATTTATAAAAATTTACTTTTAGGTGTATATAATAAATTATTATTTTAAAATAATTTTGTAAACTACTTTATAACAATTTATGATTTATAAATATGTTAAGAATAATATTTAATAATGTATTATTTTTAAAATTTTGTTTAAAATTGAATATATTAAATAATTATTTATAAGCATTTCATAAAAGTTTTTAAATTTTTATATTACTATAAATATTATCTGAAAGGGTCCGATTAAATATATTTAAATATTTTGAAAAAATTATATATAATAATATTTTATTTATAACAATTTTCTAAAAGGTCCATATAAAAATATACTAATTAAAGATATTTTCTTAATAGTCTATAATAAATTACAATGATACATCTTTTTTAAAAAAAATCGATTTACTATTTAAATATTTTAAATTTCTTTTCTAAAAAGTTGATATAATAATAATATTATATCAATAAATATTTTCTAAAATGGTTTATATAATTATACAAATTAATAACTTTTTAAAAAAATGTATTAAATTATAAAATGCCAATATATATTTTCTTTAAAATTTATATTATAATATAAAATCAATAGATATTTTCTTAGATGTTAAATAATACTGAAATATCAATAAATAGTTTCTAAAAAAGTTCATTTAGCAATACAAATTAATAACTTTTTTCTAAAAAGTATATTAAATAATAAAATACCAATAACTATCATCTAAAAAATTTATATTATAATACAAAATCAATAAATATTTTCTAAGATGATTTTGGCAGATAGGAATGGAAAAAGATTCCATGCACTCGACAGCATTTTCTACAGAAGAATGACTGTTTGAATGGACGGTAATTTCATTTCGGACTAGTCAACTCTACTGCCACATTCTCCAGATTTATGAGGATAATGCTCACAGGAATGCTGAACGTTGTACATTTTGTATTTTGCGTACGCACAAAAGACATGAAAACACATGTAGAAACACTGAAACAAGTATTAGAGAGGTTAAAAAAAACACGGTGTAACCATTGCAAAAAATAAACTGAAATTTGCTCAACAACAAATAGATTTTTTAAAGATTTAGAGTCGGTAAGAAAACCATCCAACCAACAGAACAAAACAAAGACAAAATACTGAAAATGAAAATCCCACATAACTCAAAAAAAGGTTAAAGACATAGTAGGTCTATGAAACTTCTACAGTACATTTTTATCTAAGTTTTCAGACATAACATTGTCTTTATGAAACTTAATAAATAAAAACAACAAGAAACAAATAGTCTTGTCAAATGATTATGAGACGCCAGTAAGAACGACCAAAGAAATCTTTCAAAGTGAAAACATACTTGTATAACCCCCCTTTAATCAACTTTTCACACTAGTATCTGATGCATCAAATAATGGATTAGGAGCTTGCCTCATGCAAGAATTAAAAAAAAAAAACCTCAGATAAATTATTTATTTAAGTAGATCATTAAACAAAACTAAAATCAACAATTCTACCATTGAAAAAGAATGTCCAGCCGTCGTGCGTGTACTAACAAAATGACATAAGTACATAGTAGGTAGACAATTTAATATTTTTACAGATCAGAAAACATTGATGGCATTAAACGAAAAGAGAATAGCAAATAACAAGATTAACAGAGTGTCGTTGATACTCCTAGATTACCCATATGAGATTAAAAACAATAAAATGCAAAGATAACATTGTTGCTGATTTTCCTCCAGACAATGACAGAGACATTGAACTGAAACATATCAGTCAATTTTTTTTTTTTAAAGATCACATTAACTGAACAATAAAACATGAATTATTTGGTCTTATTGTTTTTATGACACATTCATAAGTCATTCTTTCATGGCTGGAAAGACAGTAACTATTTTAACATGTGTTATTTGTTCAAAGAAACATTAATAACGATTGATGAACATTTGAGGAATCATTTTAAGCATAGAGAATAATTTAGATATTTGATCAATGAATGATATTTATTGTATTATTACTGATGTCTAACATGAATACTGAGTCATTCAAAGACTTTGTCATAAGAGTAGTTAAAATTTTAATCATTTGTACATTCAGTTTTACATTTAATGATTAAAATAAATACCATGCAAGAATGATAATAACTTAGATGGACATTATCATTCTACACTACAATTGTTCCATGCACAATTCTTTCTAAAAGATGTATTGCACAAAATGTTTTTTGCATGGGTAGGGCGTGGAACAGAAAAAGTCAACCAGGATTTTTCACAAGACCCTAACATTTATTCACGCATCACAATGGCGTAGTGATTTAATGAGAACGATGTAAACACACGAGAAAAGCGGGACCTAGTTTTTATAGCGGTAGAAGAATTTTTTGTTTTAAGTAGAGCTAGAGAAGGTACTGTTTTATCTTGGAAAGGTGACAGACAAACATTTTACTCGAATGGATTATTGTATTACAATCAGACGGAATCGTATTACCTGTGTATATATATTCTTTGCATTATATGATTGTTACAAGGGTAATTTAAAGGCAAGTATTTACTATTTGACTTATCTACTGTATTTAATAAAGTACTGTTTGAATTATACAATTGGACATTGTCAATTCTTGAGAGACAGGAAGAGATAAGTATCCTGGTGGGCCATACGACGAACTCGAACTTGACTGCACACACCATTTAGTACGATACAGAGACGTGTACACTTAACCAAATATCGCATTTTTAAAATAATCTGTAAACAATTGATATATATTAATTAATATATGCTTATGTAAGCACTCAATTATATTTATGTGTAATGGCAAGAACAGAGGAAAAATGTATGTGCAATGGAGAGAAATCATTAATTGTTCTTATATAAACAAATTAATCTTACCCTTTACACCATTTAAATACTCCACACTATTGGCGTCTGATATTTTGTTCGCTGAGGTCGGTCAGTCTCTGACAGCTATCCATCCTGGTGGATAATAATCTGGTATGTGAACGTTCCCCCTCAAGATAGATCTAGCGACAAAATATCCGTCGTAGTAAATGGAAATACCATCAGCCAGCCAGGCCGCCCACCAACCGTAGGTCCCGCTGGATAATATCACGTGATCACAATTGGCTAGGACACCAAAGTGCAACTCGGCTGAACCAGGCTCCAGTATTTTGACGTCTGTAAAATTTAAATTTTCATGACACCATGCCAGGTCATCGCTTGTCACAACAAAGGTCACGTTCCTATCGTTCAGCATTGACCTCATTCTGTGAAATGCGTTTATGAAATACGACACCTTCGGGACGCCAAATCCAACTTTTTTATTAAAGTCTGTTAGGAAATCGCCCCGTCTGGCGTGTACGCCCACGATGACATGACCTTTGAACTCTGCTCTAACCTTGCCCAACGTCTCATTGATCTGTCTCTGTAGAGGCTCGCAGAATGTGAACTCTCTCCTAACCTCGTCCTTGATGGTCTCGAAATATCGAAAGACTTCCCGTGACCCGTTCAATGTTATGTTCTCTCTTGGCAGATTCCACAGACTAGGGTACAATATTCCAAAAGTTAAGTGTATCATCTCGCGGAATCTGTGGGATAGTGGACAATATTGTATTATATTTGTGAGTTGCAGCCAATGTCGGGAAAGTGGCATATTCATTTATTTTATCCTAAAAGACTTTCTTTTAAAATCTGTTCACATTTTTTTTACTTTGTCTGTTGGCCAGTTTGTCTGTTAGTCTAAATTGTCTGTTGCCAGTTTGTCTATTTGTCTTTTTTATTATATTAGTATTTTTTTTAACGCGTTACTCTTTTCGGTTATTTGAAACTTCTCGTCCCATTTGAGTTGTGTAAAACATCGCGTCAGCTTCGTTCAATGAACGACGGTGGCACACTAATGAGAACTTTAGGATTTTGGGGATTAAAATAAAAATAATAAAATACTTCTCTTGTCCATACCATTCAAATTTTGATTTTAATCCAAAAAAAAAGCCAATAAAATTTAACAGAAAATACTTATAATTTAAAAAAAAACATATTTAAGATTTGTCTACATTAAATTCAATCCTTTGGCTTAATTAAGCGCTCATTTACACTTCTGCGCAGTCTTTGTTTGTGTTATGAATTAAGCATATAATTATTTTTTAATGCTATGTTATAGTATTGATTCAGAACGATAGCGTAGTATCAACGAATTTACGTTCCCTTTTAAGTTGTTTCACCAGAGGACGCAGATTATTGTAAACCATAATGTTCAAATAAAAAGGTTATTGTTTAAAAATTCTCTCATGTTTTTTAAAAACTTATGATAAGTTATTCAGTTATAATGTATTCGGTTTTTAATTGAAAAAAAACGATAAATAAATATCTAACAATAAATTAACACGTAAAATGAGTGTCATGGGTATGAGAATCACTGTTTGGTATGGAAAAAATATTTGGTGTAAAAATTATATATGCAGCTGTACATATTATGTGAGATAGTTGTTGCGTATTTGGGTAAAGGGAAATGGCGTGTTGTTCTGATGTTGTGATATGGAAAAGGATGACAGTTGTATCATGTTCACTGTGAGGCTTGTTTTCTGTGTTGAGGATTTCGGCTTGATGTATCGTTAGAGGAAGTCATTTGATTGTTTAACGAATTGGATTTTGAGTACAGAATCCATTACTCCGTCATGTTGCGATGATGTACAATAAACTTATAGCGTGGGGGAAAAAAGATATTCAGTGTTCGGTGTGTTGGTATCAGCTGCACTAGTCCGTGGGACGAAGTGAGAGACAATACAATCCAATAAGTAAGCATCTGATATCAAAGGTTGGATGAATACTAGACAATAGGATCTACATCTTGTCAGACAGAATATCAACAGTGTTAAAACTGTAAAGACGTTCAACTTATTATTTGAAAAAAAATGCTTTTTTACACTAAGTTCTCTTATATGAAATAAACAAGGTATGACAAAATGTATTTAATAAATGCTGATAGTACAATCAAATTCAACAAGACAGGTAGTTTTACACTGTAGTGAAGAACTCTTCAACTGCAGTAGATAAAATCCAATCATAGATTGCGTAGAAATAATTGAACTTACCTAACGATTATGAAACTTATTTATTATAAATTCTCTTTTTTTTTTTTCTTAAAGATTATAAGTAAAAATCCATACTCACCCTTCTGCGCTGATGCTGTCATGAACATGTGTGATCTGGAAAATATGGTCCAGGTGTGTCCCTGAATGGATGAATGGAATTCTGTTCTGCGCCCTGGCTAACCCAAGCAATGACACGTACATAAACATATGGTTGCCTAGGCGACTGTGAAAGAGTGTTGTGAGGTATAACGGTCCTGTGTCGCTGTTGTTTAAAGTGGTGGTCTCTGGTTGGCTCGACTGGGTCGTGTTGTTGTTGGAGCAAGTTGCGTTGTGCAAATAAGAACTTGAATTTAAAGTGATGGATGACGAATATTGTGTAGACAATGCTGCCTGCTGCACTCCGCTGACCAACCTGAACAAATGAACACCAAGCCAGCTGAAAGCAAGTTTGCAAACAATGTTTTTTAAGATTAGGAGAAATCATGCAGCCAAATAATCAATCATTAAGTTATCTCATAAAATAAGACGCCCCATCCAAATAATTTAAACGTTTTTTTTTGTTGTTTTTTTTACTTTTTTGTTGTTTAACAAGTTTAAACTCATGTCATATTTGTAAATAATAGAGGCCATTAAATTACGAAACAAGTGAAAACATTTCTTAAGGCCTGAAATCAACATTTGAACAGAATACTCCACCACTCTTGACTTACGTAAGTGAGACACACATGTAGACTGCTATTAAAAGTGCGACCGTTGCCGACAACTTGAGCAGGCGTGATCTCATCCGCCAAGCTAGACATTTCCTGAGGCTTGACCTGCAACTCGAGAATGCACTTTTTGTTAGTTACAAAGTACACGCCATGACATGCAGTAGTTCTGAGGTTGTCGTAAGATGAATGTTTGGTCAAGATTTTTGGAAAAAAAACATAAAAAATTAGTTCGATCTAAAAATAAAGCTGTTGGTATAAATCCTTTATACAATTTGATATCGAGCAATGGTTGGTGGGGCTGACAATTTGACAAAAGATGCATGCAAGCAATGGTTGGTGGGGCTGACAATTTGACAAAAGATGCATGCAGGCAATGGTTGGTGGGGCTGACAATTTGACAAAAGATACATGCAAGCAATGGTTGGTGGGGCTGACACTTTGACAAAAGATGCATGCAGGCAATGGTTGGTGGGGCTGACAATTTGACAAAAGATGCATGCAAGCAATGGTTGGTGGGGCTGACAATTTGACAAAAGATGCATGCAAGCAATGGTTGGTGGGGCTGACAATTTGACAAAAGATGCATGCAAGCAATGGTTGGTGGGGCTGACAATTTGACAAAAGATGCATGCAAGCAATGGTTGGTGGGGCTGACAATTTGACAAAAGATGCATGCAAGCGAGGGGTGGGGCTGACAATTTGACAAAAGATACATGCAGGCAATGGTTGGTGGGGCTGATAATTTGACAAAAGATGCATGCAAGCAATGGTTAGTGGGGCTGACAATTTGATAAAAGATGCATGCAAGCAATGGTTGGTTGGGCTGACAATTTGACAAAAGATGCATGCAAGCAATGGTTGGTGGGGTTGACAATTTGACAAAAGATACATGCAAGCAATGGTTGGTTGGGCTGACAATTTGACAAAAGATGCATGCAAGCAATGCACTTTACACGAATTCCAAGTGGTCGCCAAACCCCTGGGCTCGCAACCGCACATTGTTTTGACGCCATGAACTAGAAACAGAATACTAGCAAGAACACGACATCCTTTGCAATGAAACGCTAACAAAGAAAGTGTTTGTATTTTAATTATATTTTTTGAAGTACTTTTTATAGTGACAATATTTTTTTAAATTTTTCTGTACACGAATAAATTAAAAGGTTTTTCTTATCCGTAAGCAGGCCACATACAGATGTCCGTGTGAGAAGCTAGGATAAAAAAAAAAAAGACCACACACTTGTCGCGATTGATCCCCCTGGCAATTGCTTTGTTTGAAAGTATGCTTGTATAGCTCGTAACTATGTCACACAAAAACTGAAATGTCGCTATAACTGTTTGATTAAAATATAATTCACTCATGCATTAGCTCTGTTTGAAATTATATTTATATAGGTCATATAAAACAAAAATATGAATTTAGGGGCCCCCGGCCCAGAATGGAAAATATTAAAATTTTTGTACTAAATCAGAAACCTTTGCGGGCGAGCGCACAAAACTCACCAAAGTTTTATCGCAATGGGATGAATGCTTCAGGGACGAATACGGAAATTAAATTTGTATCATAGGTTGTAGTAACTTATGAATATGTTTGAGAGTATGCGGATAAAACTCAGAAATGTTTTATAGAAATCGGATAAATGGTATAGGAGCACATACGGGACATAAATATCTATAATTTTTAATATGCATGGATACATTTACCGAAAAAAGATGCATTTTGCGCAACGATACAAAGAAGGGTTCAATCTATCTATCTATCTATCTATCTATCTATCTATCTATCTATCTATCTATCTATCTATCTATCTATCTATCTATCTATCTATCTATCTATCTATCTATCTATCTATCTATCTATCTATCTATC
>CAXITT010001195.1:53993-104147 GCA_964033795.1 Lymnaea stagnalis | reverse complement strand
ATTATCAAAAGAAACTGGGGTGAGATGGTTGAAGAGGGAATATTTATAAATTTCAACAAAAAAAAAGTTGATTCTTCTGTTACTTAAAACATCAAGGTTTCTAATTAACTCCAGCCCTTTTAGTTCCAAACATACAAGTATTATTGTGATGCAGCTTCCTAGACACTAACTATTTCTATATAAGTTTTTTTGTTTTTTTTTTAACTTGATCATATCGGAGAACTCGCTAGCATCGATTGATATCAAGCTAGGGTCTTTAAACATTATATACGGGTCACCAATTCACCAGAGGCGTAGCTACAGTGTTTGGCGCCCGGGGACAAGATTCATTTTAAAGAACCTCCCTTACTTTTTTTAAACTCTCAAACCCATTTTTTTCATCAATAAAACAATATGAAAGAACATTTTGGCACCCCTAACTAGTCTGGCGCCCAGGGACATTTGTCCACCTGCCTCCCCTAGTTACGCCTTTGCAGTTCACTGCCCTTCGGGCACTGCCGGGGGCTATTTATAGTTTCAAAATAAAAATGAAAATAAACTCCTTTCCACACTGCATGTATCTTATTTGTTGTGCTACAAAATAAGTTTTTTTGTGTATACAATGGAAAACTATGAATCCTAACATTTAGACTAATGAATTGGTCAACGTCCGGTTCTATTATTTTTTGTCACTGCTGCCTGGAAATCCCGTAACAGAATGTTCAATTTAAGGACTGTCGATGGGCCGGATATGGCCCACGGTACTTAGTTTGATCACGCGGGGTTTGAGAGTCTTGAGTTAAAATGTAAGTGAAAACAAATTGACTTAAGGGTGGCATAGAGACCAACAAGGTATGCGGAAGCTTGAATTCAGAGACAGGGCGATGAGACCAGACGTTTTTTTCAAGCCTCCTCATACTTTGTTCGACTAAATCCTTAACACAGTTTGAACGTAGTCCTTTATTTATTGACTTTAAAAGGGAGAGGGTGTGTAGGCTAAGAAACGTGATAACTGTTTGGAAGAAATATGGTGAACAATTGTATTTTATTTTTACAATACAAACCGCTGTAATCAACTACAAGTAACACGTAATCCTTAGTTTCTTCTGAATAAAATATTGGCTTGTCAACGACGTTCTCGTGGGAGTAGGGGTGGGCATTACAATTTACTTTTTTTTTAAACAAGGGTGGTAATTGAATTATTAAAAATTAATTTTGTTATTTCATAGTTACTTCCCTTATAGGTTTGGTGTAAACAGTTAATTTTAAATAAAAAGATTTAACATATGCTCCATTACTTTTCACTTGAAATAAGCTGCACAAAATTAGTAATATTTTGAATTGTTTTGTGCTCCTCAGAGCAGAGAAAGGAAAAGTAGAATCACCTCCAATCCCTCTAATAGCCTCTACATGATTGAAGGGGGGTTGGGGGGGGGGGCTATCAATTTTGCGAATTCACCGTCGACTACATCTTTGGCCATGTTTCCTGCATGCGAAGTAAAAAAAAATGATCACATAAAAAATATAAAATTCATCACTTTTAAACACACAGAGAACAAATATTACAATTTGTATTGATCCAGTCAGTTCCATTGTAATAAGACTGCATTCCAAAAATGAGGGTCGTTTAGAGGTAGCCTAGATAGCAATAAAAAATATGCTAGTTTTCTTTTCTTAAAATTCTTATCATCATTTGACACTATGCAACATCATCTTATGACAAAGAAACGTTCCTCATTAGGCGTGAATTCAAATATTAAAGCTTGGATACTGAACTTTTGAACAAATCGACCACAATATGTCAAGGTAAATGACCAATTATCTCTAACCGAGTAAAAAGCACCTGGGTGCCACAAGGTTGCGTTCTCTCCTTGTCCTGTATTCAATATATACCAATGATATTCAGAGCTCAAGCGACACCGTTCCAATCATAACATTGGCTGATGATACCACCATCATTGGTTTAATATCTGAGGGAGAAGGCTTTTACCGCCATGTATTTACAAGCCTAATCAATTGTCGCAATGAAATATTTCGCCAGCCGAATGTTCAAAAACAAAGGAAATTGTTGTTGATTTCCGAAAGGTGGAAAACAAGATTGCAGAACACAACATTAAAAAAAAAATCAAAGTGTAGAGAAAGTAGAGGTTTATAAGTACTTAGGTGTCCCCATTTCTGATAACCTAACAAGGAATAAGCCCGACCAAGTGCTGTAAAAGAAATTAAACCAAAGACGGTTATACTTTAAAAAAACTGTCCAATTTCGGCGAAAATGAACAAGTCGTTAAATTATTCTACAGTGCAACTATTGGAAGCCTGCATAATTTCAGTATTACCTGCTGGTGTGGGAATTCATCGTCTGATATTAAACATCGAAAAAAGAGACTTATCAAAGAAGCTAGGAACATAACACAAACTAAACATCCTTCACTTGAAGAACTATTTGAAGAAAGATGTTACTGAAAAAATAAACAAAATTTTGGATGATACATCCCACCCTCTTTATCACAGATAATTAGGATCGGCCCGTTCGGGACGTATTTTTTCTCTCCGGGCGAGGATTGAAAGATATTAAAAAACAATTTTGTTCCTCTATCTGTACGAATTTACAAGCGTGCTCCAGCAGAAGTCACAAATCTCAATGAGAACTAATAACTCTCTGATATGGCTAGGAAAATTCGCTGAATAGCTGTTTTAATTTACAATTGAAATAATTTAATTTACATGTCTTGTGTTCAAATTATTTTCGTTGAAAAATGTGGACTTTATTAAAATGCATGTTTATGTATGTGCTGAAAATGTATATTCATAATGCAATAAAAAAACATGTCCATTTGTTTTGATCAATAAAAGAATCTTATCTTATCTTATTTTTGCAAAAGGAGTGGGGATGGGGTGTCAGAATATTTTATAGTGACAGAGCCTGGCTTGAGGATGGGGTGTCAGAATATTGTATAGTGACAGAGCCTGGCTTGAGGATGGGGTGTCAGAATATTGTATAGTGACAGAGCCTGGCTTGAGGATGGGGTGTCAAACTATTGTATAGTGACAGAGCCTGTCTTGAGGATGGGGTGTCAGAATATTGTATAGTGTCAGCGCCTGGCTTGAGGATGGGGTGTCAGAATTTTGTATAGTGACAGAGCCTGGCTTGAGGATGGGGTGTCAGAATATTGTATAGTGACAGCGCCTGGCTTGAGGATGGGGTGTCAGAATATTGTATAGTGACAGAGCCTGGCTTGAGGATGGGGTGTCAGAATAGTGTATAGTGACAGAGCCTGGCTTGAGGATGGGGTGTCAGAATATTGTATAGTGACGGAGCCTGGCTTGAGGATGGGTTGTCAGAATATTGTATAGTGACAGCGCCTGGCTTGAGGGACGTTTAAAAAAAAAATCCTTTATATTAACTTTTGCTCCGGTGTTTTTCTTCGTGCTGCATTTTATAATCATTGGACGGCTAATTGACCCACTTCCTGTCAACATATCGAGCTGCAACTTGCCACATACACTTGTTGCCGGTGAAAACACATTCTCTCAAATTTTAAGACCTATTCCTCCTTAAATCCCAAACTCACCAAAATAAGTTTTGTGTTTCTGTTTTTAAAAGAAAGTTAAACTATCATTTCCAATAATCCTTCCAAATATATAAATTTAAACAAAATATTGTTAGTTCGCTTTGTGCGGGAATATTTCCTTCTGTTTTTCTAAAATTCTTGATGTAGTGAATCTGCGATCTAAAAGCAAGGGGTCATTAATACATTTAGATGCGTGAAATAAAATATGTGCGGCTGCAAGTCTTGAAAAAGTGTGATTGGGGGGGGAGGGTTGCACTAACTAGGATTCCTTTAAAGTGCATGACTTCTATCCATGTTTTATCAAATTCTCAGCCCCACCCCCCACCCCACCACCCATTGCTGGAAAATAACAGAAACTTTTTTATTTGGGTTCATTAAATTTTGAAACAGCAAAAAAATAAGATTTATTTTAATCAAAAATGTTTTACTCCACCATCCTATGAAGACAAAATATCCAAACACGCATTCTATTAATAAACACATAAGTATTTGTTTATATTTTGATTTGTTAAATTAACTTTCTATATTTGTACATATCATTCAACGTGGGATATCATTTGTTTGAAAATATATTCTCAACTGAAAGAAAAGTTAACTTCTTCACCTTTCACCTAACGCCTTCGGAAAATAAATACATGCAACACACTTATACATGTATTAAAACAGACGTATCATGTCTAAAACCTTAGTTGTACATGTCTTACAATACACTTATATATGTCTCAAAGCAGACGTATTAAAAATCGAAGTCTTACAATACACTTATATATGTCCCAAAGCAGACGTATTAAAAATCGAAGTCTTTGAATACGGGACAATCGTTTACTCGCGATAACATCAGCCATGGTAAAAAAAAAAAGAAAAATAAGAAAAAATCTTTCTTTATGACAGCAGCATTTAAGGCTCGTTTCATCTTGGTATGGCAATAAATCCAAAAGAGAGCATTACCTTTGTAACTAGTGGTCTGACATGCATCGTTAGATCGCCGAACACCGTTCTCCTTCCAGCGACATGACTGATAAGCTTTA
The DNA here is from genome assembly GCA_964033795.1 of Lymnaea stagnalis. Taxonomy (NCBI): domain Eukaryota; kingdom Metazoa; phylum Mollusca; class Gastropoda; family Lymnaeidae; genus Lymnaea; species Lymnaea stagnalis. The sequence goes on along the minus strand of CAXITT010001195.1, from coordinate 99,568 downwards.
ACTAAACATCGAAACCTTCTAAGGAGTAAAAAGAAACTAGGAACATGCAAATTTAGCATAAAATCAAAAAGGAAACGAAAGGTAAAAACAAATATATATTGACACCAATCACCGTTTTAACACAAACGCTTAAAACTGTCATCACTGTTACACAAATAGCCTTATGGCACATCTGCACAATATCTACAGAATGTTAAAGCGCTAAAAGTTCATCATCTTGACAGCATGTGTGGGTTTGTGAACGGTACATCCCACAAGCAACAACGTGTTTGGTTCCCGGAGGTTTGAAATGTGCATCTCGGTGGTGAAACAGTCTTCGTAGTGGACCAACATTTTCATTCGTAGTACCCGATTGTGTGGCAATTCAACGTCTGATTTTAAACACCGCATAAACCGACTAATCGAGAACGCTAGGAACATAACACATACAAAACACACCCTTCACTGGAAGAACTATTTGAAGAAAGATTTTTTTGTAAAACTAAACACATTTTGGATGATACGTCCAACCCATATATTTAGGATCGGGCCGTTTGGGGCGAATTATTTTCATCAGGGTGAGGACTGAAAGATATAGAAATACTTTTGTTCCCCTATCTGTACAAAATTACAAGCGTGCTCCCCCTGAAATCACACATCTTTATGAGAACTAATAAGTCCCTGATATGGCTAAGAGAACTCACGGAATGGCTGCTAGTGAAACAATTCATTACAAATGTCTTGTTTGAAATAGTTTTTTGTATGTGCTGAAAATGTACAATGCAATCATAAAACATTTCCATTTGTTTAGATCAATAAAAGAATCTTATCTCATCTGATGTCCCTTCGTCTATATCTAAATTTGATCTACCATGGAAATGCTGGCGGGTGATATCCTGAACCGACAAACCCTGTGTGAAACTTGACTGCCATTATGGAGTAACAGGAAAACTAGTCAGGATCCTTCAGACGTCGGTAAATTCCTACAGATTGGGGAACAAAAGAATTGTTTTCTATTCCATTGCTTGCCGACTGGTGGAAACAATTCGTACAGGTTAAGGAACAAAAGAATTGTTTTCTATTCTATTGCTTGCCGACTGGTGGAAACAATTCGTACAGATTGGGGAACAAAAGAATTGTTTTCTATTCAATTGCTTGCCGACTGGTGGAAACAATTCGTACAGATTGGGGAACAAAAGAATTGTTTTCTATTCCATTGCTCGCCGACTGGTGGAAACAATTCGTCCCAAACGGCCTGATCCTAAGTACTTGTGATGTACAGGCGGGGATCAAAAAGTGTTTAATTTGACAAAAACATCCTTCTTCAAAATGTTCTTCAAGTGAAGGATGTTTAGTTTGTGTTATGAGGAAACTAGAAAGAGACAACATTTAAGTGATGATTTAAATGTCATATTATGGACGGGGCAAATTTTTATTATATTAACTACAATGTTATGAAAAAAATGTGTTATTTTGTTCTGGGCCAAAATTTATATGATGAATTAAACTTCATTTTTGCTCTTGTTTAACATTTATATGATGAATTAAAATTCATAATTTGGACTTCAATAACTTTATATTATAAAATAAATGTTATACTTTTGACCAGGCCAACTTTAATGTGATGAATTAAATGGTATATTTTGTACTGGGCCAACTTTTATGAAATGAATTAAATGTCATCTTTTGGTCTAGATAAGGAGTCTCTAAACATAGGCCCGTGGGCCGCATGCGGCCAGCGGAGGAATTTTTGTCTAGGGAAAAATTTACGGAAATTTACAAGTATCCTGCCAAGATCAGACGTCACTTACGTGGACGTTATGTTTTTACTTGATTAAAATAGATGCACGCAGTAATGTGTTATGCCATCTAACCGATCATAACATTTTAAAACCGTATACGCTTCTTAGTTTTTCTACTTTCTCTCATGTTCAAAGTCAATGAGATGATATAATGCCATCTAATGGCGGAGCTTGGCCCACCGTATTCCAGACATGGGGGAAAACATAGTGAATCAAACAGAGACAAATGAAAGCAAATGTCGCCAATTTTTAACTGCTATGGATGATTCGCTGGACAGCCGTTCCACCTATCAACTGCTTGTGTTTGTTAGAAGTTTGAATGAGGACATGAACAGAAAACAATAGCTGGCTTCTCTACATAACATGTACGACACTGTTACCGGTGAGGATATATTTAATGAGTTGAAAAAAACATTTGCTCTTTATAACTTGGACTAGACTAACCTCAGTGGCCTGACTGTTTACGGATAATCGAACATTAATGGCATAAATAAAGGATTGGTGGCACAATTTAAGCAAATGTGTAATGAGAAAAAATTCTGCCACCAATGTTTCTGCAATGTATTATTCAACATAAAGCTTTGTGTACAAAAAATATTGGACATTAGCAGCCTACTGAATTTTGTGGTAAATTGGGTTACTTTAATAAGTACACATGGGCTCAACCATAAACAGTTCAGAGACCTATTTAAAGATTACAGACCATAATATCGCAAAATTTACCATATTGCAAAGCCATAAGATAGCCAAGTTGTGAGAAATTTTGGGCAGATTATTTAAGTTAATAAAGGAAATAGGTGACTTCCGGGAAAGTAAAGGCAAGCCACAGCCATTAGTGTCTGCAGACATAACTAGTCATTTAAATTTTCTGACCCTAAATCCACAAAGAGAGGAAAATCTAGATTCTTATCTCTACACCCACCTAAAGGCCTTCAGATCCAAATTCTTCTTGTTTTGTTTTTTTTAGACAAGTACAGAATAACAACTTGACACACTTTCAGCAGTTCAAGGTCTTCATGGCTGAAGCAACAGCAGAGTTCCCCACGTCATCTGTATGTGAAATCATTAAAGACCTCAAACTGCAGTGTCAGCCGCTGTTTTCTGACTTGGATTTAAAAGCAGAAGAAGTAAGACTTTTTCAAAACCCATTTGACACAGATGTGGCCAGTCGCCCAGATGAATTGCACTTGGAGGTCATTGAGTTACAAGCAAAAGACCTCCTTAGGGACAAGTTAAAAGAAGGACCTGTGGGTTTTTATATATTTTTCACCCAAGGAAGACTTGTCTAATTTCAAAACATTTTAATCCATGTACCTTTCAATCTTTGGGACAACATGCCATTGTGAACACACATTTTTAAGAACGAAATACGTGAAGAACAATTCGAAAATAAATGTGTCCTAGGATAATCTCACAAACTGTTGAAGTTAGAGACATCAAATCTAAATTCAGAAATGTCTGATAATCCATGCTATTTTGGCATCCAAGAAACAATTTCACCTTTCCCACTAAAACAGTTGTCCATGTGTTGCGTATCAATGTGTTATTAAATAAGAACTAAATAAAATAATAATACATAGATAATTAAAAATAACATCTATGTTTTCAGTCCTTTTTTTTTTGGACCTTGACTGTGTAGTCGGCTCGCGAACTGCTGTTTGATAGTTAATGCTGACCTTGGGCTGATAAGTTTGGATACCCCTGCACTAAACAAATGATTTTGAAAAATACAATACAATAACTGAATATTTATGTATCCCACATTGTTTTTGTGTATCTTATTCTTTTATCAATTTGAAATTTCTAGTATATGTTTGGTTTTTTTTCAGCATGAGATTTACGAATCCTTTAAAGTGAGACAAATTGATAACTTATTGCAAGGATTTTTTTTTTACAGTTACCATTCTTGAATTGTTCATTCCTCGGAGCGTTGCTAGTTGAGGTTTTCATTTTCACTCAGCGTAAATTCCGTGTTTAAATGCATATACAACTAAACTTTTCAAAAGAAACTCTAGAAACTTTTCTAAACAGTTTCTTTCTACAGTGAGTAGCTATTAACATTATAAAAATAATAAAATTCTATCCCATTTCTACTTCAAACACAAATAATATGGTATTTACTGTTGCACACGTGCTGACTGTTTGTCAAACATTGACTCACTCTTCGTTAGTTTGACAAGTAACACATGCAGAATTCAGGTCAGCCGTTATTCTCTATCTAGTATCAGATATGATCAGCATTAAGGTCAGCAATTATTCTCTATCTAGTATCAGATTTGATAAACATTCAGGTCAGCAATTATTCTCTATCTAGTATCAGATTTGATAAACATTCAGGTCAGCAATTATTCTCTATCTAGTATCAGATTTGATAAAAATTCAGGTCAGCAATTATTCTCTATCTAGTATCAGATTTGATAAAAATTCAGGTCAGCAATTATTCTCTATCTAGTATCAGATTTGATCAGCATTCAGTTCAGCAATTATTCTTTATCTAGTATCAGATTTGATCAACATTCAGTTCAGCAATTATTCTTTATCTAGTATCAGATTTGATCAGCATTCAGGTCAGCAGTTATTCTCTATCTAGTATCAGATTTGATCAGCATTCAGTTCAGCAATTATTCTTTATCTAGTATCAGATTTGATCAACATTCAGTTCAGCAATTATTCTTTATCTAGTATCAGATTTGATCAGCATTCAGGTCAGCAGTTATTCTCTATCTAGTATCAGATTTGATCAGCATTCAGGTCAGCAGTTATTCTCTATCTAGTATCAGCTTTGATCAGCATTCAGGTCAGCAGTTATTCTCTATCTAGTATCAGCTTTGATCAGCATTCAGGTCAGCAGTTATTTGTGGTAAATTGGGTTACTTTAATAAGTACACATGGGCTCAACCATAAACAGTTCAGAGACCTATTTAAAGATTACAGACCATAATATCGCAAAATTTACCATATTGCAAAGCCATAAGATAGCCAAGTTGTGAGAAATTTTGGGCAGATTATTTAAGTTAATAAAGGAAATAGGTGACTTCCGGGAAAGTAAAGGCAAGCCACAGCCATTAGTGTCTGCAGACATAACTAGTCATTTAAATTTTCTGACCCTAAATCCACAAAGAGAGGAAAATCTAGATTCTTATCTCTACACCCACCTAAAGGCCTTCAGATCCAAATTCTTCTTGTTTTGTTTTTTTTAGACAAGTACAGAATAACAACTTGACACACTTTCAGCAGTTCAAGGTCTTCATGGCTGAAGCAACAGCAGAGTTCCCCACGTCATCTGTATGTGAGATCATTAAAGACCTCAAACTGCAGTGTCAGCCGCTGTTTTCTGACTTGGATTTAAAAGCAGAAGAAGTAAGACTTTTTCAAAACCCATTTGACACAGATGTGGCCAGTCGCCCAGATGAATTGCACTTGGAGGTCATTGAGTTACAAGCAAAAGACCTCCTTAGGGACAAGTTAAAAGAAGGACCTGTGGGTTTTTATATATTTTTCACCCAAGGAAGACTTGTCTAATTTCAAAACATTTGAATCCATGTACCTTTCAATCTTTGGGACACCATGCTATTGTGAACAAACATTTTTAAGAACGAAATACGTGAAGAACAATTCGAAAATAAATGTGTCCTAGGATAATCTCACAAACTGTTGAAGTTAGAGACATCAAATCTAAATTCAGAAATGTCTGATAATCCATGCTATTTTGGCATCCAAGAAACAATTTCACCTTTCCCACTAAAACAGGTGTCCATGTGTTGCGTATCAATGTGTTATTAAATAAGAACTAAATAAAAAATAATACATAGATAATTAAAAATAACATCTATGTCTTCAGTCCTTTTTGTTTGGACCTCCACTGTGTAGTCGGCCCCCCAAAATGCTGTTTGATAGTTAATGCTGACCTCAGGCTGAGAAGTTTGGATACCCCTGCACTAAACAAATGATTTTGAAAAATACAATATAATAACTTAATATTTATGTATCACACATTGTTTTTGTGTATTTTATTCTTTTATCAATCGGAAATTTCTAGTATATGTTTGGTTTTTTTTCAGCATGAGATTTACGAATCATTTAAAGGGAGACAAATTGATAACTTATTGCAAGGATTTTTTTTTTACAGTTACCATTCTTGAATTGTTCATTCCTCGGAGCGTTGCTAGTTGAGGTTTTCATTTTCACTCAGCGTAAATTCCGTGTTTAAATGCATATAAAACTAAACTTTTCAAAAGAAACACTAGAAACTTTTCTAAACAGTTTCTTTCTACAGTTAGTAGATATTAACATTAAAAAAATAATACAATTCTATCCCATTTCTACTTCAAGCACAAATAATGTGGTATTTACTATTGCACACGTGCTGACTGTTTGTCAAACATTGACTCACACTTCGTTAGTTCGACAAGTAACACATGCAGAATGCAGGTCAGCCGTTATTCTCTATCTAGTATCAGATATGATCAGCATTAAGGTCAGCAATTATTCTCTATCTAGTATCAGCTTTGATAAACATTCAGGTTAGCAATTATTCTCTATCTAGTATCAGATTTGATAAACATTCAGGTCAGCAATTATTCTCTATCTAGTATCAGATTTGATCAGCATTCAGGTCAGCAATTATTCTCTATCTAGTATCAGATTTGATCAGCATTCAGGTCAGCAGTTATTCTCTATCTAGTATCAGCTTTGATCAGCATTCAGGTCAGCAGTTATTCTCTATCTAGTATCAGCTTTGATCAGCATTCAGGTCAGCAGTTATTCTTTATCTTGTATCAGATTTGATCAGCATTCAGGTCAGCAGTTATTCTCTATCTAGTATCAGCTTTGATCAGCATTCAGGTCAGCAGTTATTCTCTATCTAGTATCAGCTTTGATCAGCATTCAGGTCAGCAGTTATTCTTTATCTTTATAGAAACATGATGTCGAAAAACAACGCTAACTAGATTTGGTTTTTCTTTGTACATTTCTATCTTCTTAACAAAATAACGTTTTTGTAGAGAAGCTACTGAAAGAAACAACAAATATTCATATTGTTCTACTTACATATCTAAAACAACCAATACACAGGAACAAATGTACGTACATACATACATACATATATGTATACATACATATACACATTAATACATAAATACATGCATACATTCATAAATACAAACATTGACAAATACGTACATACATATGTAAAATCATACATAAGTATGTATGTACATACATATATACATACATATATACATACATACATACATACATACATACATACATACATACATACATACATACATATATACATACATACATACATACATACATACATACATACATACATACATACATACATACATGCATACATACATGTATACATACATACACATATACATACATACAGACATTCATACATACAATCATATATACATACATACATACATACATACATACATACATACATACATACATACATACATACATACATACATACATACATACATACATACATACATACATAAATATAAACATACATACATGCATGCATACGTGTGCATACATACATACATACATACATACGTGTGCATACATACATACATACATACATATATACATACATACATACATACATACATACATACATACATACATACATACATATATACATACATACATACATACATACATACATACATACATACATACATACATGCATACATACATACATACATACATACATACATACATACATACATACATACATACATACATACATACATACATACATACATACATACATACATACATACATACATATATACATACATACATACATACTTAAATACATACAACATACATACATACATACATACATACATACATATATACATACATACATACATACATACATACTTGCATACATACGTACATTAACATACATACGCATATTCATACATGCATACAACATTTACTTGTGAAATGTAGAACTTATTGAAACGTCCTGATACATTGGCCAATACTTTCTCTAAAGAGCCTTGGTTCATCCTCAGTTCTTCCAGATGTTCCACTAGACTGGACAGTCTTTGTTCTCTTTTGTTTCGTAACACGTCACCATTACACTTATCATTTACACTTTGTTTCAAATCATTCATTGTTAAGTTATTGTACTGCATTTCTCCGACTACTTCTCCCATTGTGATTTCTACATTCAACAATTTCGAATTGTTGAGTTTATTGTGAAGTAAAGTAAAAGACTTTTGGATTTCTCCCATAATTGCTACTTCTTATAAAAGCTTATTGATATTATTTACGTCAAGTTGAATTTCTTTTAGTTTATCGATTTTGTTTTCTGTCATTATTAAGTATTTCTTTCATTGCATCTTTCCACTTGTCTCTCATTACTCAGTTTTTATTTCATTGTATCGTTCATTTTTCTTTTATTTTTCATTATTTCTTTCATTGCAACGTTCATTAGACTGTCATTTTACAGTATTTTTTTATTTTATCATTTATTTGTCTGTCATTATTTAGTATTTCTGTCATTGTTTCGTAACATTTTCTGTAATTTTTAAGTGAATCTTTCCTTGTATCGTTCATTGGTCTGTAATTTTTCAGAATTTTTTTTTTATTTTATCATTTATTTGTCTGTCATTATTTAGTATCCCTTTCATTTTATCGTTCATTTGTCTGTCATTTAGTATTTCATTCATTACATCGTTCATGTGTCTTTCATTTTTCAGTATTTCATTCATTGTATCGTTCATTTGTATGTAATTATTTTTATTTCTTTCATTGTATCGCATATTTGTCCGTCATTATTTAAGATTTCGTTCATTGTATCGTTCATTTTTCTGCCATTATTTAGTATTTCTTTCATTGTTTCGTTCATGTGGCTGTCATTTTTAAGTATTTCTGTTACATTATTTTGTAAATTTGACACATTAAATCCAATCAGTTTGTTATTATCCAATATGAAATCAAGTTTTTTTAATAATCTGTAAACCACATGATGAGTGTTTAACTCGCGCCAATTTAGCGACACGTTAACGTAATCAATCCTAAACCAAACAGAGTTTAAAAATAGTATCCACGATATTGCAACCCCCTTACTTATGAAAAAACATTTTTTTTTGAAATTTCAAATCTGTTGTTCTCATTTGGATGAGTGATAAGTTCATTATTGAATTCTATTTGGATACGTAGTTTCGTTGCACTGATTCCATTAAACGGCATTTTTGTATTAAAAATACATGTAAAGATTAAGATTTTTATTACTTTATAACTTTAATTAAAGTTTCTTTTGTAAAGAATAAAAAGTAAAAACTTATTAAATGTTAAAAATACAAAGATTAAGTTGTATTTAATTTGAGAAAATTTTAGCAATTTAAAAAGCAATCTATTATGTTAATTAATTTTACTTTTAAGAAAATGAAAATATATCAAAAGTTTTCTTACGCACGGTTATAAAATCAAAGCTGTGGCTAAAATAGGCAATCGAGCTATGACGTCATTTGTGTCATTATTTAGATCAAATACATATCATTTTTATTTCGCAATATTAACAACGCACTAAAATACGCACTAAAATATAACAGAAGTTTTAGTTTTTTCCGATAAATGTGGTTAAGATGAAATTCTTATGTCATAATCTTTGAATTCATATTTTTTTTGCATAACTTCACTTTCGGATAAACTACTTAAAATAGTTCCTTAGTTGATACTTGAAATGTATTTGTAATTTATAATAATAACAACTAAACTTTTACTAAAATAAAAGCGGATTTAAAATATTTAAATTTAATCGATTTCCGTAAATAATAGAAAATATCTATGATTGTTTTGAGGAATCCGAACTTACTTAAATCTTTACTGCTCTTTGGAGTTACGTCAGTATAGCTCATTCTTATATATATTTGCTGAGTCTGACGCTGATTGCAAAACAGAGGGTAATTTAAACTAAGCCGTGTACTTTAATGTTGGAAGGGAAAATAATATCCTTTAAAAAATAAATGCATTTATATGATGTCATAACTTAATTTTGTATATATTTTTTTTAAAGGTTGAGCGAATTGTTACAGTTGTATTTTATTGAATTTGTAATAGCTTTTGTTTGACTTGATGCATCCAGACTCTACAACCTGCGGCCCCCGAATGATTTGAGTTCATTCCCCTGATTTAGGAAATATGTTGTTTTATTAAAAAAAAAAAAATATATATATATATATAATTTGCTTCTATGCAACCTGTTCTATCTGATCAATAAAATAGATTGTGAAAATATCACTTATAAAACATCCAACATTAAGAAACTACGACTATGTAACCTTTGATTGTTTCACAACAGTAGTGATGAATGTGAACTAAGTTATTTTTTACCGTATAAATGAGAAAGTATTTTTGTAACAAAGTTTATATGCTCATTGTATAATAAAAATAATTCATTTGTCATAGAAACACATATTCATATTTAAAAAATGTGATTTACCTTGAAATGCAATATCAATTAATCGATGTTAAAATAAGCCAGTTAGATTAATTATTTTAGTGAAAATTTATGCCAACATTGTACAAGTGTTATACAATTATCAGGCCCAACTTTCATATTATTAATAAATAGAAAACAACAACTAAGGCAACCTTAAGTTCCTTGAATACATTAAAAAAAGATTTATCTCTAATATGAGAGAGTGAAAATGTTTGACAATTGCCTCTGGAAAGAAGGGTTCATGTCCAAACCCATGGCCTCAGGAAGAAGTGCAAATGCCCAAGACCATGAAGACAGGGAGAAGTGTACATGCCCAAGACCATGACGGCAGGAAGAAGTGCACATGCCCAAGACCATGACGGCAGGAAGAAGTGCACATGCCCAAGACCATGACGGCAGGAAGAAGTGCACATGCCCAAGACCATGACAGCAGGAAGAAGTGCACATGCCCAAGACCATGACGGCAGGAAGAAGTGCACATGCCCAAGACCATGACGGCAGGAAGAAGTGCACATGCCCAAGACCATGACGGCAGGAAGAAGTGCACATGCCCAAGACCATGACGGCAGGAAGAAGTGCACATGCTCAAGACCATGACGGCAGGAAGAAGTGCACATGCTCAAGACCATGACAGCAGGAAGAAGGTCTCATGACCAAAAGCCAGCAGTATCGAGATTATTTTTTTACATTAAGTTGACTTTATATTTTAAACAGTTCTTGATAACTTATAAATTTCTCAATTAAAAAAAAAAAAAAAAAAGATAATCATCCCATTATATCTAAATTAAACAAAAAGTTAGACTAAAATCATTATAATTTTTTTACTGTTCCTCGGGGTAGCTAATAAATAATTTCATTATGGCCTTTTAAGCTCATAACAATAATAGAAACAATTATCTAACTTACAAGGAATTGTTTTATCAAAACGACAACCTGTTCATGTTTCTAAAATGAGGAAAGGGAGAATTCTTTAAATGATTTAGTTCGTTTCAATCAATTTATCTCCTTCACTTTATCTCTCTCATTTTACTTCTATTTTCTCTTTACCACTCACTACTGTTTCTCTCCAACTTTCTTTCAAACTCCCACGCCCTTCCTCACCTCTCATGTTTCTTTGTCTCATTACCACTCTTCTCTATATATTTATCTATCACCTCTTCCCTACTTCACACACTCAATATTTTCTCTCCTCCCCCCCCCCTCACTGATTATCTCTTTAAATATTAAATCTCTTTCTTCCTTGTATGTCATTTCTTTATCTCCAATTCACTCACATTTTCTCCCTCTCTCTCACAATCTATCTCGATCTCCCCTCTTCTTATTATTCGTATACACACCGGTTCATGTGTAAACGTCATAAATTCAGTCAACATTGTTTATTTTTATATATAAAAAAGAGAGAATAACACAAACTTGTGACAACTAATAAAACTATATTTAGTAGGATAAAATAGTTACAGTTATGTTGTAACACATTTATAATGATATTATGTTAAAATAGTTAAAGTTATGTTATAAGAAAGTTATAGTAACAATATGTTTAAAATGCTTACAGTTAAGATATAAGAAATTTATAATGGATTAGATTCAAATAGCCACAAATATTTAAAACATATTATTTATTTAATTATTTAAACATATTATGTTAAGAATAGTTACAGTCATGTTGTAACAAAAAAATAGTGACCTTATGTTTTAAAAATGAATCAAACGTTCCTTATCATGACATTGGAGATAAACAAAGTCTATATTTTAATTTCCATTATCGACTTTCTTTCAGAGTGCAATCAATATGCCATAAGTATCAAATGAACATGAATTTATTAGACTTATTTAAATCATAAATATAATTTTTAAAGCAAAAAAGCAAATGTTAAAAATAGATTTGTGTTCATTTTTTTCGTATTATGATCGATTGATATATTATAATTCAATTAAAAGATAAAAAGGCAGTAATATTACTTAATGAAATTTATGACAGTGATTAATTATATTTTCCCAAAAGCAGTAAATATGAGTGTATTGAGTAGATGTCACAAAACTGTATATACTTTTTAAAAATTTCAAAACAATAGAATTTATAGTTTATTATTCAATGTGAGCTACTAGCACTAAATTAATGTTTTATGTATTGCGAAACAGAAGTGAAAATTTTTACTTTTAGTGGATGTTTCTTGTTATTATATATATATATATATCAAAATCCCGACATGCGTTGCGATGCCACTCAAAGAAATAAAGTGTTTGTTTTGATTCAATTATTAATTAAATTACTTTTTATATACACACTATTTTGTTTCTTGTTTTACCGTCTGGTGCGTACTCGAATAAATTTCAACCTAATAAATTATGCCTATATACAATTGGAAGAATCGCTCTTTGTATTTGATTAAATTCCATACACTCATGCATTATGTCTATCTAAAATTATATTTTTATAGCTATAATAATAAAAAAAAATTAGGGCCCCGAAACCAAAGGGAATATTGTAAAATGGTTTTATTAATTCATATACCTACTTATTATGTCAAGCACAAATTGACTGGCGCTATTGGTATTTGACACAAATTGCATCCAAGGATGCTTTAGTTCTTTAAAAAAAAAATATTTTTATATAACTCGATTTAGCAAAAACGGACACAGGGTCTCTGGCTCAAAACTAAATATATTAAAATCGTTGTAATCATTCAAAAACCATTTCGGTCGTGAACAAAACGTCTCTCTAATGTTTTATTGCATTCGGATAAATGGTATAGAAGCGCACACGGATTTTTTTTTCAAAGATCCTCATCATCATTATGTCCCTTAGTCCTTGGACAGTTTGGGCAACACACATGAAATGTGATCTATCCTTCTCCATTCCTATCTATTATCTGCACCACGCACAGCATCGCCCAGTGTTAGTCCTGTCCACTCTTTGATTTTATCATCCCATCTTTTTTCTTTGTCTTCATTTTCTTCTCCCTCCTCGTGTGGTGCCCTGCAGTATTTCTTAGGCAAGCCCATGTTTCCTTGTTAAGTTGCCATAGTTTGCTTTTTTTTTATCAGTCACCAAGAGGTAATCGTACTCCCCAAATGCCTGGCGAACCTTTTCTTTCGCTGTATCATTGGAGATATGGTCCCTTTATCAGATGCCGAAAATGATTCTGAAGCATCTCCTCTCAATCTCCTTTAATTTTCCTTTCAATATCGGCTGTTAATGTCCAGGATTCGCAGGCATACAGGAAATGGAGAGGACTAATGAGCGCATCAACCTTATTTTGCTGCTGGGGGCTATATTATTTGTCCTACCATATTTTCTTAAGCCTCTTTAGTGCTGTTGTAATCTGCGCAATCCTGGACATCAGTTCGGGCTTGGAACCTATATCTCATACTATTTCTCCTAGGTATTTGAAGCGGCCTACAGTCTCTAGCCTTTCCTCCCAGACCTTAATTTCAGTTGTGATGCTGTGGTTTTATTTGTCATCAGTTTTGTCTTCTCAGCACTGATTAGCATGCCGTATGACGGAGACATCTTAACAATACGCTTTACCAGGTTGGCTAGCTTTTCTTCGTTCCAAGCCAATCCGTCTATGTCGTCCGCAATGCGTAGGTTGGTGATTGTTCTGCCACCCTTTATGCGACTCCAGAGCATCTGACATAATTTTCTCTAGGAAGATGTTGAACATGGTGGGGGAGAGCAGGCAGCCTTGTCATACTCCAACCGTGGTCTTAAACCATTCTCCGATATTGTTGCTGTTGAAGACAGCACTGTTGGCCTTATCATATAGGTTGCATATCATTCTTGTGAGATTTCTATTGATTTTGTAGTGCCTCATCCCATAAAGCAGCATGCCAAACCCTGTCGAATGCTTTCTTGAAATCCACAAAGACGTGGTATAGGTTTTGTTGGTGTTGAGCATACTTCTCACAAAGTATTTTGAGGTTTAGAATCTGCCCAGTGGTGCCCCGTCCTTGTCTGAAGTCCGCTTGTTCTTCAGCAATGATTCTGTCGGCATATGGTTTTTGTCGTTGCAATATGACCTTTAGCATAACCTTGCTTGGATGGCTTATTAGGCTAATGATACGATAGTTTTAGCATAGCTTTAAATTACCTTTCTTTGGGGAGGAGGATGTTGAGCGATTGGGGCCATGGTTCGGGCCATTCTCCTGTAAGGCATTTTTTGTTACAAATATTGAATAGGGCACTTATCACTGCTTCTCCTCCTTGTTTCATCAAATCGGCAGGGATATTATCCGCTTCTGTGGCCTTTCCTGTTTGGAGTGCTTGGACTGCTGCTTCTGCTTCAGCGCTGAGAATAGTGTAGTTATCATTGTATGTTGCTGGAGGGTTATTAAGGATCTCTGGGTCTATCTTTATACTTTCATTATACAGCTCTGAAAAGTTTTCAGTCCAGTGTTTTGTGATATCATTTTCCTTTTTTAAACATTTCCCGTTTCCATCCTTATGGTATTACTATGCCCTTGTTTTGTGATATCATTTTCCTCTTTTAAACATTTCCCGTTTCCATCCTTATGGTAGTAATATGCGTTTGTTTTGCATCGGTTAGTTCTTTCACCAACAGGTAAGCTTTTTTACTATTGTTTTTCTTCAAGCAGTTTTCAATATTGTAGCATTTTTCTTCAATCCAGTTCTTCTTTGCTCTTTTCATACCTTTTTGATAGCTTGATTAACTGTCCTATATTTAATGGCCCCCACTGTATGTACCATTTTGTTTTCTTTAACTGCCTCCTTTTATCACACAGATCAAGTATGTCAGCTGTCACCCATGGTTTTCGCTTTGGTCGATGTTTAGCAAGGAAGTAGTAAGCAGTCTCCGTCACAGCTGTGTTGAAATAATCAATCAATGTGTCTATGTCTGAACAGTCGGCATCAGATCTATGAGGTTAAGCGCGCAAATTTTTCTCCTATCATTGCCTGGTAGGCTTCTGCTACTTTGGGATCCTTCAGCTTTTCAAGGTCTAATTTAATTCTGGTATTTCCGTTTTTTTAACCATCTTTAAGTTCAGCCTAAAAGTCACCATGACTAGGTCACGGTCGCTTCCAATGTCAGCCCCATGGAAGCTGCGAGTTTTGGAAACGTTTATAGTAGATTGAATGCGTGTTTGTAACATAATGAAGATATTAGATTTTTAAAAAAGGAATTTAGGGCCCCGGTAGAAAACTGAATATTGAAAAATGGTTGTACAAAAACAAACTAAATTATGTCACACACTAAGGGAAATATCGATGTTTGTATTAGATTAAGTTCCATATCTTAATGCGTTAGCTCTGTTTAATTTTTTTTATAGCACATTTATTTATTTATTTAAATTTAGGGACCCGACTACAAACGAAATATTGTAAAATGGTTATATAAATTCATAAAACTACTTATTATGCCCATCACAAATTGAAATGTCGCTATTTGTATTTGATTAAAATTCCATTCACAAATGCATTAGTTCTATTTTAAATGATATTTATATCGCTCATATAAAAATATTTAATTGTACAAAAAAGTAACGGATTGTTCTTAAATGTTTGTATTAATTAAGAATCCTATGCTGGCGGGGACATATCAATTCACTAAAGTTGTATCGTAATCGGATGAATGGTATAGAAACGCATGCGGACATTAAAAGTATATATCTAAAATAAAGAAGGAAGATGAATTGTCGGCCCTTGACCACAAACTGAAAATAGTAGAATAGTTGTTTTACTTCCGAAACATACGTATAATGTCAAACTCAAAATTGAATGTGGGATTTTGTATTTGATTAAGGTTCTATCCAACGGTGCATTAGCCCTGTTTGAAATTATATTTTTATAGCTCATATTTTTAAAAAAAATTAGAGGGCCCCTGGCTCAAAACGAAATATTGTAAAATGGTTGTAATCATTTAAAAACTTTTTCAGGCGTGCTCGAAATATCTCACTAAAGTTTTGTCGCATTCTGTTTAATGGTATAGGAGCGCTTACGAAAATTATTTTTTGATAAGACTCTTCTTTGAAAAAAAAATATATTAAAACTCGAAGGCCACAAGTTAATATTTAAAAGGGTTGTAATGACTCAGAAAAATTTGAGAGCTTGTGGTACATAACTCTTAAAAGTTTTATCGCAGTCGCATTAATGGTGTAGGATGAAATACGGGACATTTATACATACGTTCATTTATATTTATATAATATATAAGTATATAATATAAATAATATTTAGTTTGCGTTATTAACATTTTCTTTTCCGTGGCTTAGCTAAAATAACTTTATTTTTGTAGAAAAGTGGGGAAAAGAAACAACACAATTCCGTTAACACTTGTATTTAAAAATAGGTTCATACATAAAGGTAATATCATTTACATGTAAACCATTCAAAGTTTTCGCTTGATTAAAAAATATATAATAATAATAAAATTTGTTTCTAACAATTATTAATTATTAGAAATTTATCAAAAAAAAAATACAATAAATAGACACAGTCGATGGAAATATAGAGAAGCTGAAATGTATTGTTAATTAATATAATTTCATTTTGAGATTTATGTTTGGAAAAAAAATGAAATTTAATTGAATTAACGAAATTCAAATATTTGATAAATACAAGTGCAATTTAATTTTATTTTTAAGTAAATGATCCTTTGATACAAAATAAAAGTATCTAAATTCACTGACAAACAAGCTTTATGTATGTTTTATTTATGTTCATTAGGCAGTGTGTTAAGTTGTCAGTGTGTCCTTTTGTCATGTCTTCAGTTGTCAGTTCATTTCCTAATCTTGTCTGCAGTCTACATTTCATATTTATGATGTTAAGAATCTAAAACATAACACATTTTGTTAGTTTCTATTAAACATTAGAATACGAACAAAGCTTTTTAAAGCAATAACAACCCAGGCGACTTTTACATAGAAATGTAAAGACGTCATGACCTGAGTAGACGTACATTTTATTTGAGTCTTAATTTCATTTCAACAAAATCCAATAATGTATAGCCGTAGGGATTCCTCCAACCTAAACCATCACTCAAACCCCAAACATCGTTTAAAAAGGAATAACCGCATCCCTCAAACCACCAGCCTGATTTATAATGTTGAGCACAATGACGGCGACTATCATCATCATTGTCTCTGTCTGGTGTAGAAAATGCCATGTTGTTATGGTAGCTCAATGAGTCCCTGATATTACCACTGAAAACACCAAGATGGAGTCTGTAGTTGTCTGACTCATTCTTCACCCTAAAAGAATCATACTCAGCTCTGTACGCATTACTTCCCTGTCTCATGTCAATCCTCAGTGTGTAGATTTCCTGGTTGTGACGTAGGAGAAAAAAAGGGGACATTGACGCAAACGTTTTAAAATGTGAGTAATACAAAAACACAATTCAAAAGAAAATATTTGATGATTGTAATGATGGTTTATTGGCCGAGGAAATGATTGTAATGATGGTTTACTGGCCAAGCAGATGATTGTAATAATAGTCTACAGGCCTAGGAGATGATTGTAATAATGGTCTACAGGCCTAGGAGATGATTGTAATAATGGTCTACAGGCCTAGAAGATGATTGTAATAATGGTCTCCTGGCCGAGGAGATGAATGGAATGATCGTTTACTGGCCGAGGAGATATTGTAATGATTTTAATGATGATTTACTGGCCAAGAAGATGGGGTGATGACTGAAAGTTTAACACATAACACATCTTTTACCACTCTAAAAATATAACCTTTCCACCAAATGAACTGTCAATAGTAAACAGTTTCAACACAAACACATTCTGCTTCTCATTGTAAAGTTAAAATAAATCAATTTTACTCTCACCGTTAAATTTTAAAATATTTTTGTTTACAAAAAATGAACAATTTCGAGGCATGCATTTATAAAAAATGGGTTTTAAAAGCAGAGACACAAGTAAACATCTTTTCAATAATAAGTAAACTGTTATGAAAAGGATAAAGCAGGCAACATCGCTTTAAATTGTATAGTTTATATGAATTTATTGATACATCATATAATTCGCATGATAAACCCAATGGTATATTTTATGTGATTGATTTATATCATACAATTATCTTTATACAATTCGTCACGTGTAAGGCGTCTTTTCTTTATCTACTTGCGTCCCATTGTTTACATAAGAAATGGTGGAAAGAGACATTTTAAAGTACAATTTCATGGACTAAGGAATTTTTCAAACATTTCTAATTTAAAACTTCTTATCATTTAACGAAAGGTTGCAAAATTCGAACCGGGTATCACAACAGAGCAGTTTAATTTAAAAAATCTATTTGAAATATTACTATCTTTATAAATGAAATCTGAATGGGATTTAGTCCAAACAGACTTGGGTCCGAATAGCGGCTATGAGTACTCGGATAACTTTAAACTAAATCCCATTCGAAAGTCCATTGTGTTAATTTATTTTAGTTAAATTGAAGAAGTTTTTTTACAATCATTATATCATTTCAATTATCTTTCATTTGAAACCTCATTTTGTCTTACAAACTCGACGATAATATTTTAAATATTTTTTAATACCCAACCTCTCACTTCTGATACCTGGGTGCGGATAGCCACTTTGGTGACTTAATATCTGTCTATACGAGTTTGATAACGCTCTTGATAGAATGAAAATGTGTGCATTACGCGGTTATGGCCCCACTCCAAATAAAGTTAGAATGTATCACCCCCGTGGTTATAGCACTACTTTTGAAAGAGTGAACATGTTTACCCAACGTGGTTGGCACCCAAATATTTATAGATTGAAAATGTGTTCATCATATGATAATGGTCTCACTCTTAATAGATTGAAATAGTGTGCATCACATTGTTATGACCACACTTGATAGAGTGAAAGTGTGTTTAGCACGTGGTTATTACCTCTCTTGATAGAGTGAACATATGTGCATCACGTGGGTTTCTCCCCACTCTTGATAGGGTGAAAATGTGTGCTCAACAGGGTAACGGCTAAACTTTTTATGTAAAGAAAATGTGTACACAACGTGGTTATTGCCCAATGCTAATTAGAGTAAAATTTGTGCACATTATGTTTATGGCCCCACTCTTGTTAGAGTAAAATGTGTTCACAACATGTTATTGCCCATGTTTTGTTACAGTAAAATTTGTGCAACGCGTTGTTATGGCCTCACCTTGACAATGCCAAACAAACAATGTTTAAATGTTATTGTTAGTGATAGTGGTACTATCATTATTATTTTAATGAGTCATTTGTTTAAGTGATCCATAAAATGGCGCCTAATTGACAACAACATTAACTGGGATTTCAACAAGTGAGACCTCAAAAAGTGAGACCTCAACAAGTGGGACCTCAACAAGTGGGACCTCAACAAGCGGGACCTCAACAAGTGGGACCTCAACAAGTGGGACCTCAACAAGTGGGACCTCAACAAGTTGGATCTCAACAAGGGGGACCTCAACAAGTGGGACCTAAATCGATTTACAGCATTTGCGTTTTTATTTAATGATGATTTTAAAAATATTTGACATAGCACCTTACAATTTAAAAAAAATAATATATATTTTCTTTATACATAAAATAACATAATCTATTTCAATGTGTATTTTCAGCATTTTTTTTTTCCATTATAAATAATATAACGAAATCAATGTCAGACTTATTAAAAAAGTGTTCTATAATAATTATACAATTACAATCTACGTCAATTATTTCCGAACTCATGTTGGCCCACTTGGATACCAAATTATTATTATGACTTTTAACACTGAGTTACATAAACTGATTTACAATTTTAAAACATAGTTGAAACCTTTAAACCTTTATTATAAACGGGCAAACCTTTAGACAATAATGTTAACACTTTATTTATGTGGGCGTTATAACGGTGCCTTTCCAACCATAATATACAATTTTTGTTTCAAGTGTCTTTGACTTTAGTTCAATGTTCATTTCAGTTAAAAACTTTAGAATCTTATGAAACGATGATTTGAAGTAGAGACGGACCGAAAATGATTTTATGATTTCAGCAAAAGCCGAAACTAGGCCGAAAGTTAAGGAAAATTTTTTAGGCCGAAACGGAAAAAGAAACCAAAATCTTAACGTTACTTTCGGCCGAAACGAAAATGTAAATAAAATCTTAAAGTGATGTTCGGCCGAAACTAAAGTCGAAGCAAAAACAAAAATATGTATATGTTTTGAAATTCATTCATTCATACTTTCTACATACATCGATGAGGTAAGGTATCAATTATTCGATTTTTTTAATGAGATCATCGTGAATATTAATAAATAAACATTTAATGAATACTTTGGATTTGACCATTTTAATTTAAAAGTAATTTAAATTTATTTAAAATGTTTATTTTAAGGTCTTATGGTAAGAGAAAATGTGGACCTGTTGGAGTGAGGAAACGTGGCGAATACTTGGAAATATTCTCTTGAGTACTCTTTTCTTTTTTTTACTATTATTACAACCTAGAACATATACCTGATACTTCCAACAATAATTATTTAGTCTCTAAGAGAGTCAATATTCACATAGATAGCAATTATTAAGGCTATACAAATATCATCATAATGTTTCACGGTTATCGTTTGTGTTTTCATAAATAGCTGGCAAGATAACACTGTATTAATATTTAGCCTGCTACTAACACACTAGTCTTTCCGTGCTCTTGTAATTATTCCGTTCGGCAACCAAACTCTCTCACCCCCATTTGTGGGGCAATTTGTTTTTAACAGGGTCTCTGAAAATTGTAGTTCTGACGGGTCTCTCGACGTAGATTCGCAAAAGACATGTAAATTGTCGCTACTATCATAAAAGTAAACAGTTTTGCAGTAGGCCTACTACATAATTATAATAAGAACCCGGGATACATGCATAAGCGTGTTATTTTGTCAATACCAATGTTTATGAGCATGATTAGAAGTAATTTCAATAAATCAATGAAGTAAAAAAAAGCCAAAATTTACTTAATTTTTAAAATATTAATAATAATAACAATAATTGAAATATTACCAATGCCTAGGATTTTTCAACATTATTCACCTTTGACTATAACAAAATTTATGATCATGATAATGATAAATCAAAATGAATATCACTAATGAAGGAATTGAAATTAACTAAGGTCACATATTTTGATAACTGAAAAAAAAATAAACAAACATTTTGATATAAATATGATTATTTCATTAGTTTTTCTTCCACTAAAATGTTTACAGCTGACCAGAACTAAAGAATTTTTTTTTATATATAGGATAATTGACGTCATCAAACAGCTGTGAGCAATTTTTGTGGTGTATTAATCATATAACATACGATGACAGCAAGACTTCGAGCAATAATAAATATCGGAGTGCTGCCAGACAGACAGTCTGACTTCTGGAAGATAAATGAAAAACTCAGTCACTTTCAGCCATATCGCCGAATGTTTCAAAAATTTTCAGCCGAAAATAAACTGACATTTAAAACAAAATGCTAACTTTTCAGTTTCGGCCGAAACCAAAACAAGGACAAAAGTAATCAAATGGAAACTTTCGGCGCAAAACCCGAAGTTTAAATTAGGTCAGTCTTTAAATTTGAAGATTTCAATTATTCCTGATAATAGAGTCATGAAGAAGCTGGAAAAAGACAACTTTCATGTTATGACTTACATGTCATATTTTGGAATGGGCCAACTTGTATTTTATAAACGAAATGACATATTTTGGACCAGGGCAACTTCAATGTTATGAATTAAATGTCATATTTTGTAGTGGAAAAACATTTATGTGATGACCTGCAAAATACCCACGCTTCGTTACGGAGATCCTTTTTAACAAAAATGTAAGAAATAATCAATAAAATGTGGGAAAAGTTACCAATAGTTATATGTTATGGATCTCTTTGTATACCACGTTGTAAGTTTGGCCCTCTGGTTGTAGTATGACCAAGTTGTGCACTGAGTCTCATTATTGAGCATTCAACGTATAGTTAGTTGGCCATACGAAAAGCAATCCTGCGTCAAATCAATGCCACATTTTTGTAGGGTCTGTCCTTGAGACTTATTAGTTGTCATTGTAAAGGAGAGTCTTACTGTAAGTTGGACGTTCTTGAATTAAAATGGGAGGTCAGGGGGTGTAACGAGGATGAGAGGAAAAAAAACTGTCTCCCCTGAGCCACTGCCATTGCAAATATTTGCCTGGATTAGGTTCTTTATAGCCACGTCTGGTGCCGTTACAAAGTTTTTGTGTCTGTAAGTTTTGCAGTATCATTATTGGTGCCCCCACTTTATGAATTATATTATGTTGAGCAGTCCCAGGAGTATTTAGCAAGATGAAAAACTCCTCTTTTATAGTGCACTGCGTCTTCCATTCCCTTAACTGAAGCTACAGACTGATATGTTTTAGCTTCTGAAGGTACTTCTCGAAGTAAAATATGGTTTAAGATGTAGTCAAGTCTTTTCTCATTGTAAGGATAGCTCTATCTCTCCATGACACGTCTTTTTCGTTGAGTTTTCGTAAATTAAGGAAACATGTTTAGCAAGTCTGGTAATGTATTCACGATGAGTAGGAAATTTTGAGGAAAAGTAATTTTACGATTTCCTTGACTCAATTTGCCACACCGATACTAATTAGAAGTGCGCAGAAATTTGCGTCTTTTTTGTCACCTTTCAATTGAACGCTCATGCTTAATTTCAAAGAAAGAACAATGATTGAAAGCCAAAAGAGTTGAATTTTTAAAACATACTTTAACTTCGTCAGCGCGTGTTCCTCTTGGCACAACCGGTGAGTTTGCCAGACGTATCCAGCCAGCAGATCTGTCAGCCATCCAATTTGTTTGTCATATGAATATCTTTGAGGGTCCTGTATAAACAACAACACCCCCTCTGTGTGCCATAGTGGATTATTCCTAGAAAATAAGCCTACAATGTCTGAGCACTTCAGCCATGTTACTCTGCTTTTGATATTTTACACATAATGGGAGATTCACTATGGCTGAGGTTCAGAGGTAGCTTAACAGCTAAATGAGTAGTTATTGCACCTTTTAGAAGACAGGCAAAGATGCCACATGAAGTCAGAGCAATAGCAATGTTTCCGTCCGCTCGGATTTTTACAATCTGGAGATTTATAAGGAATGTCTTACCAGTTCCGCTTGGAGCATCATGAAAAAACACCATGCCAGTGGCCGAGACAACAGTCCTCATGACTTGATCGTAAATTGTATTTTTCTGATCATTTCACAGCAGCTCGTTTTCAGTAACTAATTGCAAGGTATTGCAAGATGTATCTTTCAAGTATTCAGGATTCGAGGTAACTTATGCAAGTTTTCTGGAAGATGTAGGCAAACCGCTATGATCCAGAGATTGACCTCCAATAGCAATCACGTAGTTTTCAAGCAACTGATGACACCGATTATAGATCAAATGTAAGTGCAGGTGGACTTATATTTCTGTATGATGTCGTTCGGCATGTCTCGTAACACCTTTTTATATGCTGTTATTGTGTTTCCCATAGTTTTAATGGGTTTTCCTTTTTGCAGAAGATCATCATGACAGCAAAGAGCTCAGGGATCTTTTGAGGTGACCGAGAGAGAGTTGCTTTCTGTAGAGTCTCGTCCTAGTTTTTTTCGTCCTGTAACTAACCCATTGCAGTGCAGGTGACTTATATTTTGAATGTAGAACACAATCAAATGACGTGGGACCTTTGATTTTATTAAGAAACAAATGCAGATGGTATCATTCTGAGTTATTCGTGTGCACAGTGTAGATCCAAACCAGCACATTATCCTTTTTCACACCCAAAACCCTGGCACAGTTTTCCCCTGCTTCCTTTGACAAATCAAGGTGTTTTTTCACACATAATATGATGGACTTTCATAATAATACAGTCGTTTTGCAAAATCATCGTGGTTACAAAGTTCAAAGACCACTTAAAAAGTCGTCTGTGGTCGATTGCGTACTTTATCGACAACTTTGACCTGGGTGAAGTAATTCTTTGTCCGTTCTCAAGATGCACATCAAGATGAACGTCCAGTGGTAACGCCCATGTGTACAATAGACGAACCGTCCTTTTGTGAGGAAACAGAAGATACTTCAGGCTGCCTCAGAACTACTAATGTAAAGGCCAGCTTCATATCGAGACACCTCGTTATTTTATCTTGAATTGCAAATACTGTCTGATAACTCCCCTTGTTAACATACTTTCGTGTGTTTTCAGAGATTTGACTAAATTGCGAAATTCTACATTAATGTGAGCATTGAAGAAGTGGGACAGCACAGGGCTATAAGGTATTAACCATCTGTTGTCGATATATGTAACATTGATGTATATTACATGACCTCCTTTAGGCTGAGCGCGCCCACGGTACTGAAGTTAACCATCTTCACCGGTCTGAGTTTCTGATATAAAGGGACCGGTAACATTTTACGGCATATTCCGTGATCAAGCAGGTTGAGTTGATATTATGAGGCCGACATGGACCGCGAATTATCGTTGATTTTACTATTTTGTGGAGGCTAGGGTCAGTCTGTGGATCAGGAATCTCCGGACGGATGACTTGATCGATGGCATCTGGGTTAATCCTATGCTTTAGCCACAAGAGGATGTTTGAATGGGAAAGACATCGCGTTCGCTACTCTATGGTGCACATGTAGCAAGTTGTATAACAAAAAATATTACTCTTGGTGAGCTAGTTCATCATTTTGCAAATATTTAGATGAGATACACGACTGCTGAGATCGTTGTGATAGTGAGGTTTCTGATGCGGATGAGCACTTCAGCGATGTCAGTCCATTTAGGATAGCAAGTAAATGTGTGAATAAGTCAGGACGGTCGTAATTACATATGGAGGTCATTGCGTCTTGCGTACGCTCGTACATATAGTGAGTTCCTCCAGTGAAAGAAGATGGTAATATCATAGCCTGACCAAATCCCGCTAAATTAAAGTTGTTTTTCTCAATAACATCTTTCAGGTAGACGTAATTTTCAGTTTGTAGTTTCTTTTTTTTTCAGTCGTATACAATTTAGTCTTTCGGATTCAATTTTCGCGTACATATCAACTAAAAAATGATTGAATAAAGTTCTGAAGAAATATATGTTATTTTTATGAGGTTGTCTGATCATAATCCGATATGAACAGAAGTTCGCTGCAGATACAGTTTTCTTCATAGGTAACTTAAAGTCAGGGTCAACTTGCGGTACAGACACAGAATAGCCGACCTCACTATTGCAGAACATGAGGGGATATTGAAGTGCATCATAGGACCTCTGTGTTTCCTCAATGCGTTGAAGTTTATTGTATCTGCTTTTCAAGATAATATCCCTATTGACGAACGTTTGCCCCACGATAACAACACCAACTTCATGTGCTGGAGGTTAATTATATCTGCCTTTGTGTGCATGGGATGGTTTTTATTCGGCGTGAATGACAATTTGGAAGTCTTTGTCTTGATTAGAAATACTGTTGATTGAGGATTGGAAGTCTTTGATGTAAGACTTACAGTCATGCAGCATTTTCTGCCACTAGCGCACCAGGGTCTGGTTAAGCCCAGAAACATTAGTGCACCACATTTGTGCTTCTTTTTCATCGTCCCCGACAAAATAAATTTGTACAAATTTGAGTTCCTCAGTCATCAAAGGTAAACGACTACCAATCACGTGGTACACTTGTCCATGGATTTAAATGAAGGCATAACATTTTCCCTCAAAGTTTGATTAGCACCAAATGACGTCATTTGAAAAGCGCTGTTGTATTTGCGAATATTTTTCAAGAAATGCTCACTTTGAGGATGATTGCCACGTTAGAGGGCATCAAGAAGTTGTGGGAGCTTGTGTAAAGGAGTAAGACAAACGTTACCAGCGTTACAGCACAAGCCAGGAGACTCAAATTTCCACTTGCAAGCGTGGCAATAGACACACACAACATCCATGAATCCAATGTGTACTGTGTCGTCAGATTCATAATCCGTGTTTGCGTCGTACGAAAATCCACAATCAATTTTGTAGAGAAAACTTTTGCTTTCGCATGAGTTGCTTTTCATGATTGGTATCGTACGTACAAACAGCGTCTCTGTTAACATGGGGATTTCGCTGGGAGTATTTAACGACAGCGTCTCTGTTAACTTGGGGATTTTTCTAGTTGTGTTTAGTGGCAGCTTCGCGAAGTTGTTTCCGTCTTCAGAAAATCTACCACGACGACTCACACGCCTCTATATTTCTGGTTTGTCATTGCTTGGAGAGTTGTTTTGATAAAACATACACCTCTTTTTTTCTGGTTTGTCATAGCTTGAAATGCTGTTGTGGTGACGCATTTGAGTTTCAATGTTTCTTGCAATTACCTTAGTATCCTGTGTACTGTTGTGCAAGTGACATTTTTCTTATGCCAAGTGTTGCAAAGATAACTTGTTGTCGTCTGCCGTTACTCAAAAAAAACAAAACACTACAATAAGACGTCATATCCATTTTTACACAATACGTCACAAGATACAATGCATAATAGATGCAATAACACATATAATCTCTAAACAACACGCAATCATAATAATTTATTGTTAACTTTATTTTTATAGCTTACATTACGAAAAAAAACACTAATTCTGTGCACTCGATTCTGACCGTTTCGTATATAGGTTTGAAATGAAACCTACTTAACTTTTGTAAGTTATCTATAAGGAATAAGCCTGCCAAAGTTCATGCTGCTATCTACTGGGGAAGTTGGAAAATTAGTGATGAGTAAGTGAGTGAGTGAGCGCTTTGCCTTTTATTAGTATAGAGTAGGAAAAAAACGAATTCGTGTCCCCAGTTATAAATAGTTCAGGGTAGAGTTTGTAAATGAAACCTGCTTATCTTTTGTAAGTAAGCTGTAAGGAATAAGCCTGCCAAATGTCAACCATCTATCTACAGGAAAAGTTTGAGGAAATAGCTCAAAAAAGTAAAAAAAAATTAAATGGGGCCCCCAGCACCAGAGGGATGAATATTATGTTTTCATTACACTTCGGTATTTGAAAATGGATAATCAAGAGTATGGGTACTAAGTTTGGTCAAGGTCCATTTATTCATTATTAGTATTAATTTAATATATGTAGTTAACAGAGATTGTATGTGTTACTTTGTTTAAATATACATAGCTAAAGGAGAGTTTTGTTTTAAATTGTATGAATATACGTTGTAAAAATAGATTTTATGTGATACCTTTTTAAAAATTTGTTATAAATGTATATATTATAAGTGTTACTTTTTCAATATCTTATTCTTTAAAAGAGAATGTGTTTGATACTTTATTTATGTATATGTAAGTAATAGAGATTGTACGAGTTTTTTTTTTTACAAATTGACAATCTATCCAGCTTTACATATATCTGCAATCTTATAATATCAATATAAATTGGCTGAAAATAACTTTGATAATTGTGTCTCAGATGAGAGTACCGAGGAAAATATTGAATGTTATAAAAACAATATATTATCAATAAGAAATTTGAGAAAAATTTAAAATGTACATAAAATCACTTTTAACAATAAACAATTTAACAAAACGTAATTTGTCACACTTAAGAGGTCCTTACGTCTAACGTGTAGGTTAGTCATTAGTTTTACCACCCAAGCCCAAGAAAATATATTTGTTTGAGATAAGGCTGCCCAATTAAGGCCAAGCATATTTAGTGCGACTAATCATTAAGAGACGCAGTTTCATTGCTCGCCTGATTCTAACTTCCAATATTAATAAAGTAATCCACAGCTATACCGTAAATATTTGGTCATTTTTAATGGCTTTAAAAATTGTGTTTTAACAATTGTCTACAATTTGAAAAAATGGGAATATAGAAAATGTAAGTAACATTCACCAAACGTACTATAATCTTTCCTAACATATTTAAACGAATAGGCTGATCATTTCATAGGAATGATTAATAACATTAATTAAACACATTTAAGTTAGTGGATATATAAAAATGACATATGATAGTGCGTATAATAATAGAAATGGATGATTTAAAATTGTATTTACATTTATGGGTTTGCCATCTACGTCCACTAATAGTCATCAGTAAATTAGGACAAGAATCGTGAATAGATATCAGCCAGTCATATAATGGTCGTTAATAGACATTAATCAATCAGTTAAAAACATTTGAGTAGAAATCATCCAATTAGTACAAGAGTCATAAATGGACTTCAGCCAATCATACAAGAGTGCTGCATAGACATCGTTCAATCATATAATAGTCGTAAATAGACATTAATTCAATCAGTACAAGTGTCGTGAATAGACATCAGCCAATAATTGCAAGAAAAATAAATAGAAATAAGTCAAACGGTGCAATTGCTTTAAAAAAACAATATTTGAAATAATTATTTATATACCGTACTAAATAGTGGGTACACTATACAGAGGAGATATCGACATACTTGTAGGAACATTGATTGACGTAGACTGACGTCATTAAATCATAACTCTTGTTAACTTTGTAATATCGGAAGTATTATTGGTTGTTAACAATATTCGATTTACAATTAAACCAATCCTTTTTTTAACTTATAGAATTCGATGAATTGTCAGAAATGACTATAGTCTTTCTAAAAGTTAAATCTATTTTTACCTCATTATTTAACGCATATTTTGTCCTCAAATGTTTTTAACATGGATATTCAGAAGTCATATAAAAGTCTTTTTATACAGAAGAGTTTCGGGACACTGCATTAGTTGCAGACATTTTCGTTTAAACATAAGTTATAAAACTAGTGCAGAGTACCGAAACTGTTGACCATTAATGACTGGTTGTTGCAACTGTTGTTCCAATGTTTTCTAAGTATTTAATATCTTTACTTTTAAATAATTTATAAACGTTTGTTGACTTTGACAACGCGAATGTTAAAGTCATCAGATACAACTCAGCTATTGACATAAATATTGTTGATTTTAATGAAATAATCTACATATTTTTGGGAGATGACATCAATGTCGTTAAAACAATATGAATCAACTCTACTATCATAGCTAAATCACCTCTGCTTTTTAAGGATGTTGGCCAATATCTAAACCCATTATTGCTAAACACTGTGATATCCTAATCAACACTGAATCACCATGGATATTATCCGGCTAGTTTTTAGATATGGTAATCAAGGATTTTTAGTTAATGATGTATTTTTTTCTTTTGATATAAGCTGAGGAAATCCTATTAATATTTCCATCTTATGAAGAAAATGTCTTTGATGAGTGGTTATCATTAAACATTTAATAAATGAATATTATAATTTGTACTTAAATTAAAAATTAAATTACACATTATGAAATTACAATTTCTACTGTTATCTTCTATACATAATTTTTACTAATTTATATAGGGAATTTAAAAAAACAAAATAAAAAAGGGATTACCCTTTTTAATTTGTATTTATTTTGGGGGGAATCCTGGAAAGTAGAGGATAACTTTAAAATGTATTTTCACTTTCAATAGTAGACAAATAAATTTAGTTAAATGAAATTTTAAAATAAAATAAAATCATTAAGGCTTTCGACAATAAATTTATCATACATACATTGATAATACAATTTTTTTTTAAAAATTGTATAATGTGCAAAATCAAATGTGTCACACACAAAAAGTCCATTCGCCATATATATCTTTTTGGCAGAATGGTTGGCTACACAAGTTTATGACAAACAGAGCGTGACATTTCATTGAGAGATGCCTCGTCATTGACGCCATGCTGCTAATTTTCAATGCGAACCGCATCTACCCAGAGTCCCAGTGTGGCTTCCGGAGTGGCCCGTCAAAAATAGACATGATATTTTCGTTACGCCAAATGCAGGAGAAATGTTGTGAACAAAACATACCTCTTTATATTGCCTTCATAGACCTGACCAAGGCATTTGACTTGGTAAGTCGAAGTGGCCTTTTCAGTATCTTGCAAAAAAAAAGTTGTCCCCCACGACTGCGCACAATTATACAGTTATTTTATAAAAAAACATGCACAGCACCGTAACTTGTAATAGCGCTGTCTCTGAGTCATTCCTAGTTTGCAGCGGAGTAAAACAGGGTTGTGTACTGGCACCAACGCACTTTTACATTATTGTCGATGCTCCTTCCATTTGTCTTCAGGGACTGTGAAGAGGGGGTGTTCGTCCATACCAGATCTGATTGAAGGCTGTTCAATCTCGCCCGCCTTCATGCAAAGACCAAAGTAAAAAAGATGCTAATTCGCTGGCATTGCCGCCTTAACATCTCACACAGAAGAATGTCTTCAGGGTCTGGTTTATCGGCTATCACATGCTTGTAAGAGTTTGGACTTTCGATTAGTCTACAGAAAACTCATGTAATTATGCAAGAAGCACCGTCCCTTCCAATCATAACTATTGAGGGTCATAATCTTTCGGTTGTTGATCATTTCACAATAATGGAATTCAAAATTTCTAGTTTTCTCTGAGTTGATGAAGATATAAATATCAGGATCGCAAAAGCAGCAGCAACTATGGCTAAACTGAATAAGCGGGTGTGGAATAATCTCAATCTGATAAAACAAAAATAAGTGTCTATTAGGCATGCATGCTTAGCACACGCTATATGGTAGCTAATTGTGGACCACATACACAAGTCAGGAGCGGAAACTCAACAGCTTCTATCACAAATGCCTGCATCGCATTTTATGCATTCGTTGGCAGGACAGGATGCCTAACGTGGGGGATTTGGAACATGGACACGTGTTTAGCATATTCTACTTTCTTATCAAGAGAACCCTTCGCTGGTTAGGTCATGCACGAGAATGGAGGAAGGACGCAACCCAAAGATACTGCTGTATGGAGAGTTGGAAGAGGGGACAAGACATTTTGGACGACCGCGCCTGAGATTTATTGACGTTTGCAAACGAAGCATGAGGGAAGCCGATATTAAAACAAACGAATGGGAGTTTATGGCCGAACATCACTCCAACTGGCGAACAGCAGTGTTTGAAGGAGTAAAAAAGGCGGAAGATACTCGAAACGAGGCCCTTGAATCAAATAAACAATTCGGAAATCAAGATCTTATCGGGATTCAATATTCTCCTGCGCGAGATGCGGCCGTGATTGCCATTCTAGGATTGACCTAGTGAGCCACTCATCAAAGTGTAGAACTATATAGCTACTCCATCGTCTCACGAAAACGGAAGGATGCCATATATATGATTTCATCAACCAAGTAAAATGAATAGAAACATCTTTCTATAAGTAAAATAACTTTCCTCAAGGAACTCATTATCACTGGGAAAGTGAGTGACCCAAAAGGTGCTCATTATCACTGGGAAAGTGAGTGACCCAAAAGGTACTCATTATCACTGGGAAAGTGAGTGACCAAAAGGTGCTCATTATCACTGGGAAAGTGAGTGACCCAAAAGGTGCTCATTATCACTGGGAAAGTGAGTGACCCAAAAGGTTCTCATTATCACTGGGAAAGTGAGTGACCCAAAAGGTGCTCATTATCAATGGGAAAGTGAGTGACCCAAAAGGTGCTCACTATCACTGGGAAAGTGAGTGACCAAAAGGTGTTCAGCCGGATGCAACATCATTCTTGAGCATCATTGGTAATCCAGACCAAGATATCCTAAGTCAGGTAGACACATCTATTTCAAATACGATTTCAGAAAATCAAAATAAGTGTTGTCGATATTATCTATAATAAATATTTTCTACTATGCATTGTTGCATTTTTAATTATATCACAATTTTCTGGAGAATAGTAACATTTAATAGGCGAATTTAAGCAAGGGGAAATCCATTAAGATAAGGGCGTCACAACTACATTTTAATTAGTTCATTTCTCACGAGTGCGGCGATGAAGATGTCTTTGATCATTATTATTGCTAATTGGGGTCGCTTCTTACCCACAAGTTTGCAATGCCATCTCTCAATTGTCTGGAAAAAGAAAATCGAATATAAGAATGCGCAAAAAAAAAAAGCATCTCTGCATTTTGAATTTTCTTGACTGTCTTCAGCACATCATTGTTGCACGCATTACCTCAGGCTGATCAGTGTTATATTATAGGATTGAACGCAAGCTTGCACCAAATGATTACCCTGGGTCACGCCACAACAGTGGACATAATTCAATTGACATATGGCACTTTCACCATAATGCCTCACAAGGCATTACACATTTTCTTACTCTGATAATAAATAATATAATATATTAGAAACATTGAATTCAACTATACTTTAAAAGAAGACACTTAATTTTAAAATAATAAAAAATTATCCCCAGACCTCGAGACCTTATTGGTGTTTGTGTTTTGCTATTTGATGTTCATGAGTTTCTAAAGCAAGTCTATGAATGTTTTACTCTGTGCAAAATACTTGATGTTGTCATCAAAGTTGCCACTCCATAGAATTGGACTGTTTGACATTTGTGTTAAAAAATTCTGACTTAGTTTTGAAAAGTCAGCTCCTTTGACTCCAATATTTTCTTTAATAACACGAATGCTGACCTAGCATTTCAATTTCTAGTTCTAACTTCCACTCCATATCCACCATACAAGTCAAAGGTTCTGGTGAAGGTCTCCACTTTTTCCTGGGAAATTCCTACCAGAGAAATAAGTTCTTGGTTGCTGAATTTACCTTTAAGATCTTTGTCTTGCTTTAAGGTATATGAATTTAAAAAATCAATCGACGCCCTCGATTTCTACCCAACACCCCAATGATAACGATCGCTATTTTCGGTGATGATAGATTACACTAAATAGAGACGGAGTTACTGTTATTGACACAATGGAGTGCCAAATATTTTTGCGGCTCTTACATTCAAGATACAAACTCTGCAGTTATCCCAAAATGCCCCCTTCCATTCAAAAATAAAAGAAGTCTGAGTGAATAATCTCATTCTTCAATCTTTCTACGACACTAGAAGGAGCGTAACTATAGTGTTTGGACTCTGTATAGTTAATATATTATAAGGTCAACCAATTGTTAAGCTAATTATTTTTATCTATTAAATACGTTCAAAGCAAATTCTGGTGTCTCCTTGTGCCTGGCGCTCCTGGACGTATTTGCCAAATGGTACATGGCCCTGTCCCTACCACAAAAATCTGAAATGCCCCTGGGGCAAATCTCAGAAAGAAAGAAATACTGGCCATACCTATATTACCACATTTAATTTGAAATATTACATTAAATAAGGATTTTTATTTAAATGCGTATTTCTTATTTTATTATTATTTATGTTTAAACAAGATTAACAGATCATAAAAAGTGACATTACATGTTGTAATAAAAAGACAAAAAAATAGACAAATTTGATAAAATTATTAACTGCCTAATTCGTTTTCAACTTGTTGAAACAACAACAAAACATCAACAACAAAACATCAACAACAAAACATCAACAACAAAACATCAACAACAAAACATCAACAACAAAACATCAACAACAAAAAGAAAAGAAAAAAATATTTTTGCATTAAAGGAGAACATCAGGAAACAACTCTTTAAATGTCTCAATAAGCATAGGACATTGTAGTTAGAATTAGTGGGTCAACAATTTCAAGTTTCGTTCCAAATTCATGGGCTATATTCATGCACGTAATGTCCAATGTAGTCTTCTATGTGAATTGGTGTATACATCATACACTTATTCTTAAAAAGAAATATCGTGTGTTTGATGTCAGTGTTATCCATTTGTTTCCTAAAACTAACATGGCCAATGTCACTAATACCTGTTGGGGCTATGCAGCTTATTTAAATAAGTTTAAAAATCTAAATAGCAAGTATTTTAAAATTTATAAATGATGCAACTTCCAAACGATATTCAAATATATATTTAAATGGTTGGGTTAGCACACCATTTTAAATGAAAACTGTGTCATATGTTGCGTCGCTGTTTACGAAAGAGATGTAGTAAGATACATTTTTAAATTGAAATGGCTAAAACAGTCGCATTTTTCAAATAATTCTTATCATACACATTTTGAGGTAACATTAATCTCTGTCTGACGTTATTTGATAGGGTTGCTGGTTTAGAGAAAATGTGTGCACCTTGTGGTTAAATAGCGCATTATTGACCAGACCTTCACCCAAGACCTCATATGATTTACAAATTTAAAACTGTATTTGATTCTGCACTATAAATATAGATCAACATAGATTTCTGTGTTTTTGTGTTTTTATTTAATTACAATCTTAAAGCTGTTGGCCGCAAGTGTTACAGTTTCCAACAGCTTTTCTATGTAATAAACAAAAAGAACTCAGACTATGTCTATTGTATTCCAACACAGGTTGACCACTGTGTTACCAAAGTATTAGTATGTGTTGTTAATATTTACTTCAAATAAATGATTTAGATTTTAAATGTCACCAAGTATATTTACGAAAATAATTATGAAATAACCAAACTTAAAGCGAAAACTTTAACACTTGATGAACATGGACTTTTTGAACGTATCCTCTCAACCCATTTACATTTTGTCTTTAATGGAATTAAATCGATTATTGGTTTAATGGCTTTGAATAAAGTATTTTTATAAATTAAACTTTGGCAACTTTTGCTACGATTGAAATATACCATGACATATTATTATAAAGAAACTGAAAAGGCTAAACATTTCTGTGATGAATTAAACGTAACATTTTGGAATGGGTCAACTAATATATTATAGATAAAATTTCATATTTTGGACCCGCGCCACTGTTATCTGATGAATTAAATGTCATATCTTGAACAGTGCCATAATCAGTATTAAATAACCGATTTCAAAATACAAATATGATAGTATGTGATATAATATTCACAATGTAACTTTAACAATTTTCTTAACACATATTCAAATTTGAAACTTTTTAACAAAAAATATCTTTACCTTCATAGTAATACTTGATATGAGCTCATTGCCAATCCAAAAGTCCCCATCCAATGAGCCAAATCCATATTTGTAGTCATTCCAGTTTCTCGTGAAATTTACATCGCCTCTGACACGCCTCTAGAAAATTAATTTAATTAATTAATTTGTTTTTCTGTTTAGTAATTTAACGACATCAACTACTTTAGTCATTCAGATGTCTTATAATTTGGTTGTTAGTCAATGTATGACGTCATAAAAGGTTATTTTATTTGGTAATACTACATAATTTGATGATCATGGATTCAAAAGTTTAATTTTAGAAAATATGCATAGTGCTTTAACAATTAAATGTAATAATGATTAATTTAACATTATTATAACTGAAACAATAAGAGACACTCAAACACTTAGTCAAATATTAATTTGACTTTACCTGTATGATGATCCATCCACCTCCGTCTGTTTCTGTATCACACAGAACTTGTTTCCTGTTGTCTAGTGTCGTGATCAGTCTTGAACCAAATTCACTTGATATTCCTCTTTCACATTTTAGCTAACCATAAAGTACACAATGTAATGTTCAAATGTTTCAGTGACATGTAATATTAGAATTTAAATAACAAATTTCATTGATAAATTATCTGGAATTTTAATTTAAATTCAGAACCAATTCGTTTCTGAATTTTATCAATAATTATTTGATTTATTTTGTTTTTAAATATATATTTTAAAAAAATAAATTCTATAACCATGTTACATGTTTGATCATAATGTAGTAAGATACATACACATAAAACACACAAACAAACACATGCTAACAGACTTACGCACTTGCATTCCAACTTCAAAAATACATAATTACATACACCCATGCATACACGCATACATTAATGAAAACAAACATACTTAAGAACGCACAATTACTTAAAAAGATACCTAAATACATATATTTATAATTACATTTTTACATGTATACATATATATACACGTGCATGCATATTTTATGCATAATTATATACACAGACTGAGAAAACAGATACATATACACATATACACGTATTTGTGCATACATACATTTGTATGTAATTACATATATATATACATATATATATATCAATATATTAACTAAAACATCCAAACAATAAAACATACAAACATTCATACATAATACGTATATGCAAAC
The DNA here is from genome assembly GCA_964033795.1 of Lymnaea stagnalis. Taxonomy (NCBI): domain Eukaryota; kingdom Metazoa; phylum Mollusca; class Gastropoda; family Lymnaeidae; genus Lymnaea; species Lymnaea stagnalis. The sequence continues at coordinate 63,386 of CAXITT010001195.1, read as the reverse complement.
AATGCATTAGACACATAGATACAATACTACTATACATACAAATATTAATACATGTATACGCACACATACATACAAACATACATTCATGCCTAAATATAGAACGTACATATATACCAACACATATACATAAATAAATAAAAGTATATATAAATACATACATACATACACGCATAATACATGTATATATATATATATATAAGTATGGGTGGCTATATATATATATATATATATATATATAAATAAATATATATATATATATATATATATATATATATATATATATATATATATATATATATACACATATATACAAGAATACATACTTGCATACATACATAAATAGATATATTTCGTTCAAAAATACATATATACAACAACCCATACAAAGAAATAAATGTACGTACGTAGATACATACATGCATTCATATACACATAAATACATAGATACATGCATACATACATAAATACAAACATTCACAAATACATACATACATATGTAAAATCATACATCCGTATGTACGTACATACATACATGAATACATACGTGCATACATACGTACACATACATACCTACGTACATTCATACATGCATGCAACATTTACCTGTGAAATGTAGAACTTATTGAAATGTCTTGATACATTGGCCAATAGTGTCTCTATGGAGCCTTGATTCATCCTCAGTTCTTCCAGATGTTCCACTAGACTGGACAGTCGTTGGTCTGTTTTGTTTCTTAACAGGTCGTCATTACACTTATCATTTACACTTTGTTTCAAATCATTCATTGTTAAGTTATTGTACTGCATTTCTCTGACTACTTCTCCCATTGTGACTTCTACATTCAACAAATTTGAATCATTGAGTTTATTGTGTAGTAAAGTCAAAGACTTTTGGATTTGTCCCATTATTCCTCCTTCTTTTAAAAGCTCATTGATATTATTTACGTCATGTTGAATTTCTTTTATTGTATCGATGATTTGTCTATCATTATTCAGTATTTCTTTCATTGTGTCGTTCATTAGTCTGTCATTATTCATTATTTCTTTCAATGTAACGTTCATTAGTCTGTTATTTTTCATTATTTCTTTAATTGCATCGTTCATTTGTTTGTCAATATTCATTACTTCTTTTATTGAAGATATTATTTGTCCGTCATTATTAAGTATTTCTTTCATTTTATCGTTCATTTGTCTGTCATTTTTCAGTATTTCTTTCATTGTATCGTTCATTAGTCTGTTATTTTTCAGTATTTCTTTCATTGTATCATTCATTTGTTTGTCATTATTTAGTATTTTTTTTAATGTGTCGTTTATTTTTCCGTCATTATTTAGAATTTCTTTCATTGTATCGTTCATTTGTCTGTCATTATTTAGTATTTCGTTCATTGTTTCGTACATTTGGTTGTCATTTTTAAGCATTTCTGTTACATTATTTTCTAAAGTTGTCACATTTAATCCAATCAGTTTGTTATCATCCAATAAGGAATCAAGTTTTTGAATAATCTCTAAACGACTTGTATGAGTGTTCAACTCGCACCAATTGAGCGAGATGTTAACGTGACCAATCGTTTCATCTATATCGTCCATTCGTCTCTCTAAAGTTGATAGCTTTGGTTCCATATGGCTTTGGATCAGAGTAGAAATTGATTGTTCAGATTTTTTTATTATATCTTGTTGTGTAACTTCTTTTAGTTTTGATTCGATACCTTTCGTGATAAATTTCATATCTTCTATTTTAGTGGTCATTTGATTGATAAATACTTCAAGTTGTCTACGCATCTTCACTTCAAAGTCAGAAAGTCTTTGTTCAAAATCCTTTGTCGCATTTCGCCATTGAATCGTTGCAGTTTTGTTTCTCTCATTGGTAATCTCATCTGAATTGATTAGAGCAGGATGTCCGAAAGTAAAGGAAAATCCCGTTCCTTCATTCAATAATCTGGTATTGGGTTTTAATCTCTTCAAAACTGATCCAGATTTCTCAAAGAATTTTTGTTCAATGGAAATTTGAGATTTGACGTAAAAGTCGGCTTCATTTTGATCAGAATTTATTGGTAAAATGATTTTTGTGGCAAATTCTTTTCTAAGTGTCGAGTTTTTAAACTGAATCTTGCACATAAAGGAAGTTTCAGAACAGTTTGATACATCAGAGAAATAAAGATGAAATTCACCATGGTCCTTTGACATTGACCCAATAACTATTGTGTTATTCCCAGTGTGAGCTTGGATGTCTGAGTTTACAGCTAACATGCTCGCCAGAAGTTGTTCATTTTTTAAATTATAAATATCCATTTTTATAAGGCTGGCCATATTTGTGTCACTGACTGTGTCAACTTGACATTGAAGAAGACCACAATAGGTTTGATTTTTAACCAAATATTCTCTTCTGTCCATTATGAAATCAAAACCTGGAGTTTAGTTGCAATATATTTATTTTTTTGCTTTAAGTAATTAATTCAAGTATTTCATTTTGTTTTATTTATTTGTTTATATGAATTTGAAGGTTGTAATTCTGAAGTCCTTAATATATTTTTAGTTATATTTAGGAAAGAAAATACAATAGATTAAACAGAAATATTAAACCAACGGGAATATTTTTAATGGTAATTGAACTCTTTTTGTTACCATCCTATATTAAACTTGCAAATAAAATATTTTAAATTGTGTTGATCACATATATCTACATAGATGACACATTTTATATCTTTAAATTTACATGACCCAATAACTTGACATATAATAAACAAAAAGTTTTTATACAATTAAACACTTGTTAACTATAACATATTATTTTAACATGAATAAAGGGATTCTTTTTAAATAAACAAGATGTCCTTTGAAAAAATTTGTATTTTTAAAGCTACGTTATTATTTTCATTGAAACGATGATGAATTTTAATAGTGGTGTTATAAATAGATTATCTAATGTGCAAAAATATGTAGCATATTTTCCGATCTTCGCAAGGGGTAATTTCACTGGTTGGGCCATGTAACAAAAATAGAGTAAGGCCGTTTTCTAAAGGATCTGCTGTGTGGTGAGTTGGGAGCAGTGGAAAGACATAATGGATGTTCGAGGGTGCGATTTAAGGACGTATGTGAAATAAGCATGACAGAAGCTAACATGGCAATAGAATTGGGTTCCATCGATGAGCACCGTTCCAGGTTGCGAAAACCAGAGTAAGTAGCAGTAAAATTTGCAGAAGGATCATTACGGAAGTTCCGATTTGACGAGGAGTCAAAGAATTCCTTCAATTAACAAAAGGCCAGTTTACAATTCTAGGATCGAATTTGTAACCGATTTGATGAAGTGTTTAGTGTCTCGCAAATACTTAAGAATGCAATATATATATATATATATATATATATATGTTACGGCCAAAGCCCTAAGTTCGGCCAGTTCTCCAATTGGCCGGCCATTTCGCACTTTCGCCGAGGAGTGTGGCCAATGTCCGTTGTTCTCTAAATTGCCAGTATATATGCTACTTTTTCCTGCCACTTCCCGAAGTGCCGGGAAATCCCTGGCCAATATTTGAACAGCTGATACAAGACAAATAACAATGCGAAAAACTTCTTTGTAGTGTGTTAAAGAGAAATTTATTCAGCCTATTCTGACGCAATGTTTGGATTAAGTAATGAAGTAGACGAAGAGTACGGATGGAACATTACATGCAGACTATTTCATCATCGTGCTGGGCTGGCCTTTATGGTGTGTGACCTGTGCCCTCGCACAGGGCACCGTGGTCCTAGGGGCGCCTAGGGAAACCCAGATAAAAATATTTTTTAATTCCCTTAGTTAATTATAGAGAAGTGTTAACCTCGAGTCTGGTGTCAAGAAACGGTATTCTAACAGTTCAAACATACGATTTTCATACATTGAGTTTTCATACAATTAAAGTGCATTCTTAATGTTGATACTAACACTGGGGTTACGACCAACCGAAAGGGGGTGGAAATTAAGGAAGGGGGCGCCGAACTGGTGCTTCGCAAAAGGCGAAATTATGTCAAAGACCGTAGTTGGTTATAATTTTTCTGACATAATGTCTTAAAATAATCATATTTCTCACATCTGTCGCTCGGCGTACACCGCTATCCACAACTACCTCACAGTTAGCGCAACGGAAACACTAGTCTGTCCTTTTGTTCTCTCTCATCTTGATTATTGTAAGTCTCTTATGTCAGGTCCACCAAAAGATGTCATCAAAATGCATACAGTTCAAAACTCAGATGCTAGGTTAGTTTTAAAGTCAAAGAAACTTGATCATTCGATGCAATTGTACTATCACAAATGCTTTACAAATCATTGCAAATGTAAAAATTACAAACTGATGTGCTATTCGAAATATCAGAAAAGGATATTTTGTTGTAACATTTGATGATACAGATTAATAATTTACTATAATAAACTAATTTGATAATTTGGTAATTTAGTATAATTAAAATGAATATAATGTGATTATCATTATGGTATACTAACAACCCAAAAATCTGCTCATAAACCTTTTCCTACCACTTTGGGAAGAAAGCCCCGTGCCATTGCGCAAACTGGTTGGCCATATATCGAGAAAAAGAATATATCTGATAGTGGCCGGTCAATGTGAGTCGAAATTGGTCCATTTTCCGATTTGGTCGGCCAGTTCCCACTTTGGACGATTTCAAGCTTTGGCCGTTACATATATATATATATATATATATATATATATATATATATATATATATATATATATATATATATATATATCAATGTCAAATAATAAAATATGTTATATTAATTTTATATATATATATATATATATATATATATATATATATATATATATATATATATATATATACATATATATATATGTCAATGTCAAATAATCAAATATGTTATATTCAAGTTACAAATGAACGTAACATAACAATTCACACTGTAATTCAAAGGGACTTTATCATCTTCATTGTTTCAAATAAGTACACGTTTATTATCATATACACTATTTCTTTGATATTGATTTGTAATAGTTCGTGTTATGTATCTTTTTTTAAATTAAAACTTGTGTAACATAATAATCTTCTAACCCAATTACATTATTATATGTATTGAAAACAAGGAACTAAATGATGTATACTAATATCTTCAAGAGAACAATATCAATGTGGTCGTCTCATCAGATCCAGTGATTTGCTAACAGTGCAGCCTTGGATTGAATCGGATAAAAATATCATTTGATTAATGGTGTTCACGAGGTAACCCACATCCTACCATTTTCAACACAAAATTTCAACTTGTAACACAGATCGCTTTCGTTTCTAAAGAAATAGTTTACACTGAGATATTTGAACACATAAGTATTTACATGAAATTATTGCTTGTATTTTGTTTTGGTTTGTTTAGTCTGCTAAAGAAGGCATTTGGCCTCAGCGTGCTTTTAATTACCCTTTTTTTTCAATTCAACCCAAACATTAAAACCCTGGCATGCATATATATATATTTATATATATATGATTTAAATTTTTTACATCAACATTTATTTCAACATTTAAACAAAAAAAACAAAATGATTTGAATCTTATTTGATATTTTGAAATAGAAAATGCGTATTTTGTACTCACTATTTGATAAATACTTGATTGTTTAATTATAGACATGTATATTTTAAGTTGTGTAGGATAAAAAAGAAATTACGCAAAAGTTTTAACAGAAAAAAGTTTTTAAAAAAAAATGAGATGCAATTTTTAAGTAAATGATCTATTTGTTATTTTGTTTTAAATCCGTCGTTCAATTAAAGTATATTTTATTTAAAGTGTAATCTTAAACATGTACTTTAATGAAGCATTTTATCATTTTAACAACGAGCGATATTAAAAAAAAAATCAATTTCGCTTCTCAGGAAAAATAATTTATACTAGTATCGTCCATATATATATATATATAACATGGGCCACCATGAGGCACTACACCATCAACACAAACCTATCCAGAATGATAGGCAACCTCTACGATAATGCCACCAGTACATACTTCCTCAAACACAACATCGGATAATGGTTCAAGATTGTGGTTGGATTATGACAAGGCTTCCTGCTCTCCTCCAATTTCTTCAACTTCTTCCTAAAGAGAATTATGTCAGATACTCTGAAAGCGCATTAACAGACAGTCAGCATTGGGGGCAGAACAATCACCAACCTACGCTTTACAGACGACATAGACGGATTGGCCGGGAACGAAGAAGAGCTAGCCAACCTGGTAAAAGCGTCTCGACAAGACCGCGTCCTACTTCGGCATGCTAATCAATGCCACAAAGACAAAACTGATGACAAATAACATCACAGGTAATACTACTGAAATTAAGGTCGGAGAGGAAATACTGGAGACTGTAGGCCGCTTCAAATACCTAGGAGCAATAGCCTCAGAAGAAGGCTCCAAGACCAAACTGATGTCCAGGATTGCGCAGACTACAACAGCACTAAAGAGGCACAAGAAAATATGGAATGACAAAAAAATAGCCCCCAACACAAAATCAGGCTGATGCGCTCATTAGTTCTCTCCATTTTCCTGTATGCCTGCGAATCCTTGACATTAACAGCAGATCTTGAAAGAAAAATAAAGGCGATGTGATACCAAGAGACCAGAAAATGTCGTGTCATCTGTAAATTTAGACCTAAGTAAGAAAACAGTTTTCCGAACAGCGGGGACTGGCCACTGCGTGTTTGTTGACATTTTGCATAGTTCATCTCGAAATTGCTCTGCTCAGTTTCCCATAGGACGCCAAAGACTTGTGCTATTATATCTGGCCTGCATTCTCCTAGCCAACTCCTACTCTCCTGAACCCAACCCTGGACCAAACATCGCCAAGGGTGCTGGCTATCCTCCATCGCATACCCGCTCATGTTCCCAGTCATTAGGACCTGCGGTACTTGTGACCTTGCAGTGCAGTGGGAAGACAGAGGCGTTGCATGTGAACAATGTGGGCATAGGTTCCATGGTCAATGCCAAAGCATCTACACAGACTATGACAAACAGCTAGGGGAAAATTCTGGCATGGTGTGCTGTCTGCGGATGCCCGAATAGCCAAATCGTGTTTAACCTCCACAGTTCAAGGTCAGAATCTTCCCTCCCAGATTTCTCCCTAAATTCATCATGCACCACACCAGCGGACCTTCAGAGTTTTCAGCCACTACACTGCTCTACTCCTATGCGCTGCAGTAGGCAAGACAAATGGAAACACAGACCATTGCGCATATTGAATGTGAACTTTCAGTCTGCAAGCTGAAAGAGACTCAAGATAGCCAATTTGATCAACAGCTTAAAGCCTGACATCATCTTGGGCACAGAAACATGGCTGAATCCCTCCATAGCCAACACAGAGGTTTACTGGCTAATTACAAACTATTCCGCGAGACAGAAAAGACAGAGGAGGAGGAGTGCTTGTTGCTCTTCATGACATCCTGGACGTAACGCTGTTCCAGAACTAGATGTCAATGAATGCAAACTCCTGTGGGTGAAGGTGAAGCTGAAGGGTAGACGCACAATTTACGTGTGTGCGTATTACAGGCCAAACACAACCGATGAACCAAGCCTGAAGAGACTTGACGTGTCAATTCAGAGAGCAATGCAGTCTAAGAACGTTTCTCTCCTTATAGGGGCTGATTTCAACTTTCCTGGTTGGGACTGGAAGATTCCTGCTTTGAAGCCAGAGTGCCCATACCCGGTCCTACACTCTGAATTCATGGATATAATTAACAACCATGGACTGGAACAGATGGTTAAAGAACACACGTGAGGGGAAAACACTCTTGACCTACTCCTCACTAACAGTCCACATCTCATCCCAAGAGTAGAAGTCATCCCCGGAATATCAGACCACTGCATACCGTACTGCGAATTTCAAGTCAGAGTACTAAAAAAGAAACAGGCTGTGCAAGAAAGCNCATGGACTGGAACAGATGGTTAAAGAACACACGTGAGGGGAAAACACTCTTGACCTACTCCTCACTAACAGTCCACATCTCATCCCAAGAGTAGAAGTCATCCCCGGAATATCAGACCACTGCATACCGTACTGCGAATTTCAAGTCAGAGTACTAAAAAAGAAACAGGCTGTGCAAGAAAGCTCCATTAATGCAAAGGCAGACTGGGATAGCCTGAGAAGTGCAATAACTGAGCTGAGTTCAAACATGCATTAGATTCAGGGTAATGCAACAACAGAAGAGCTGTGGATAAAATTTAAGACAACAATCACTGATGCAGTGACGAAATTCGTACCACACAAGAATTCAAATTCTAAGACTAATAAACCATGGGTTACGGCTGAAATCCAAAGGCTCATACACAGAAGAGACCGCCAGTACAAACGTATGTAAAAGAATGGGTCGGTAAAATTAAAAGCCGAAATACTGAGGTTCTGAAGAACCATCCAACGCTAAATGCAGAGATCCTACTGGAACTACCTGAACGGCATCTTCTCAGAGGAAGATACAACCGCCAAGATCAAGTGGTTCTGGAGCTATGTCAAGCATCAAAGGTCAACAAACATCGGGGTTTCCCCCCTGAGATGGGAAGGCAAGTTGACGTCTGAACCGAAAGAACAGGCGGACATACTCAATCAACAGTTCCAGTCGGTCTTTGGGGATCGTAGAGAGTACTCAGAAGTTGAGTTCCTTCTAAAGACCAACATGATGAGCACAGCCTACCCCACCATGGAAGATATCCAAATTTCAGAGAAGGGTATGCTAGAACTCCTTAAAAACATTAAACCCTATAAGGCATGTGGTCCTGACAACATCAAACCACGAGTGCTAAAAGAATTGGCCAATGAAATCGCTTGCATTAACAATCCTCTCCCAATCGTCTTTATTCACAGGCAATGTTCCAACTGACTGGAGAACAGCGTATGTAACTCCAATCTACAAAAAGGAGAGCATTATGGCCCAGCCAATTACCGCCCTGTATCCCTCACTAGCGTAATATTATGTAAACTATTGGGGCACATAATCGTAAGCGTGGTCATGAATCACATGGAAAGAAACAATATACTCAATGACTGTCAGCATGGCTTTCAAGTCAACAGATCATGCGAGACACAACTCCTTTAATTTGCTGAGGAATTGACGACCAACTTGGAGAACAGCAAGCAGACTGATGTGCTTGTGATGGACTTTTCAAAAGCGTTTGACCGTGTCAACCATAGCTAGCTATTACACAAACTTCAGAGATATGGGATCCAAGGAACTACCAAAACATGGATCTCTTAACTTCCTCAGCGACCGATGCCAGGCAGTAGTGGTAGATGGCAAAAAATCATCCTTTGTCGGTGTTAAGTCAGGGATCTCCCAGGGCTCAGTGCTAGGCCCTTGTTTGTTCCTAGCATATATCAATGATCTGCCCGAGAAGCTGACCTCTCAAGCAAGACTGTT
>CAXITT010001194.1:106527-120396 GCA_964033795.1 Lymnaea stagnalis | reverse complement strand
ACAGTACTCGATCCTGCTGGGTGCCGTCTATGGCTAGACAGTGGTCAACAGTACTCGACCCTGCTGGGACCCGTCTATAGCTAGATAGTGGTGAACAGTACTCGATCCTGCTGGGAGCCGTCCATGGCTAGACAGGGGTCAACAGTACTCGATCCTGCTGGGTGACGTCCATGGCTAGTCAGGGGTCAACTGTACTCGATCCTGCTGGTTATCGTCTATGGCTAGAATAGGGTCAACAGTACTCGATCCTGCTGGGAGCCGTCCATGGCTAGACAGGGTTCAACAGTACTTGATCCTGCTTGGAGCCATCCATGGCTAGACAGGGGTCAACAGTACTCGATCCTGCTGGGAGACGTCCATGGCTAGACAGGGATCAACAGTGCTCGAACCTGCTGGGTGCCGTACATTGCTAGACAGGGATCAACAATACTGGATCCTGCTGGGAGCCGTCCATGGCTAGACAGGGGTCAACAGTAGTCGATCCTGCAAGTTGCCGTCTATGGCTAGACAGGGATCAACAGTACTCAATCCTGCTGTGTACCTTCCATGGCTAGATAGGGGTTAACAGTACTCGATCCTGCTGGGAGCCGTCCATGGCTAGTCAGGGGTCAACTGACCTCGATCCTTCTGGTTGCCGTCCATGGCTAGACAGGGGTCAACAGTACTCGATCCTGCAGGGAGCCGTCCATGGCTAGACAGGGGTCAACAGTACTCGATTCTGCTTGTAGCCGTCCATGGCTAGACAGGGGTCAACAGTACTCGATCCTGCTGGGAGCCGTCTATGGCTAAACAGGAGTCAACAGTACTCGATCCTGCTGGGAGCCGTCCATGGCTAGACAGTGATAAGAGTACTCGATCCTGCTGGGAGCCGTCCATGGCTAGACAGGGGTCAACAGTACTCGATCCTGCTGGGAGCCGTCCATGGCTAGACAGGGGTCAACAGTACTCGATCCTGCTGGGAGCCGTCCATGGCTAGACAGGGGTCAACAGTACTCGATCCTGCTGGGAGCCGTCCATGGCTAGACAGGGGTCAACAGTACTCGATCCTGCTGGGAGCCGTCCATGGCTAGACAGGGGTCAACAGTACTCGATCCTGCTGGGAGCCGTCCATGGCTAGACAGGGGTCAACAGTACTCGATCCTGCTGGGAGCCGTCCATGGCTAGACAGGGGTCAACAGTACTCGATCCTGCTGGGAGCCGTCCATGGCTAGACAGGGGTCAACAGTACTCGATCCTGCTGGGAGCCGTCCATGGCTAGACAGGGGTCAACAGTACTCGATCCTGCTGGGAGCCGTCCATGGCTAGACAGGGGTCAACAGTACTCGATCCTGCTGGGAGCCGTCCATGGCTAGACAGGGGTCAACAGTACTCGATCCTGCTGGGAGCCGTCCATGGCTAGACAGGGGTCAACAGTACTCGATCCTGCTGGGAGCCGTCCATGGCTAGACAGGGGTCAACAGTACTCGATCCTGCTGGGAGCCGTCCATGGCTAGACAGGGGTCAACAGTACTCGATCCTGCTGGGAGCCGTCCATGGCTAGACAGGGGTCAACAGTACTCGATCCTGCTGGGAGCCGTCCATGGCTAGACAGGGGTCAACAGTACTCGATCCTGCTGGGAGCCGTCCATGGCTAGACAGGGGTCAACAGTACTCGATCCTGCTGGGAGCCGTCCATGGCTAGACAGGGGTCAACAGTACTCGATCCTGCTGGGAGCCGTCCATGGCTAGACAGGGGTCAACAGTACTCGATCCTGCTGGGAGCCGTCCATGGCTAGACAGGGGTCAACAGTACTCGATCCTGCTGGGAGCCGTCCATGGCTAGACAGGGGTCAACAGTACTCGATCCTGCTGGGAGCCGTCCATGGCTAGACAGGGGTCAACAGTACTCGATCCTGCTGGGAGCCGTCCATGGCTAGACAGGGGTCAACAGTACTCGATCCTGCTGGGAGCCGTCCATGGCTAGACAGGGGTCAACAGTACTCGATCCTGCTGGGAGCCGTCCATGGCTAGACAGGGGTCAACAGTACTCGATCCTGCTGGGAGCCGTCCATGGCTAGACAGGGGTCAACAGTACTCGATCCTGCTGGGAGCCGTCCATGGCTAGACAGGGGTCAACAGTACTCGATCCTGCTGGGAGCCGTCCATGGCTAGACAGGGGTCAACAGTACTCGATCCTGCTGGGAGCCGTCCATGGCTAGACAGGGATCAACAGTACTCGATCCTGCTGGGTGCCGTCCATGGCTACACAGGGGTCAACAGTACTCGATTCTGCTGGGAGCCTTCCATGGCTAGACAGGGATCAACAGTACTCAATCCTCCTGGGAGCCGTCCATGGCTAGACAGGGGTCAACAGTACTCGATCCTGCTGGGTGCCGTCTATGGCTAGACAGGGATCAACAGTGTTCGATCCTGCTGGGTGCCGTCTATGGCTAGACATGGGTCAACAGTACTCGATCCTGCTGGGTGCCGTCTATGGCTAGACAGTGGTCAACAGTACTCGACCCTGCTGGGACCCGTCTATAGCTAGATAGTGGTGAACAGTACTCGATCCTGCTGGGAGCCGTCCATGGCCAGACAGGGATCAACAGTACTCGATCCTTCTGGGGGCCGTCCATGGCTAGACAGAGGTCAACAGTACTCGGTCCTGCTGGGAGCCGTCCATGGCTAGACAGGGGTCAACACTACTCGATCCTGCTGGGAGCCGTCCATGGCTAGACAGGGGTCAACAGTACTCGATCCTGCTGGGTGCCGTCCATGGCTAGACAGGGGTCAACAGTACTCGATCCTGCTGGGAGCCGTCCATGGCTAGACAGGGGTCAACAGTACTCGATCCTGCTGGGAGCCGTCCATGGCTAGACAGGGGTCAACAGTACTCGATCCTGCTGGGAGCCGTCCATGGCTAGACAGGGGTCAACAGTACTCGATCCTGCTGGGAGCCGTCCATGGCTAGACAGGGGTCAACAGTACTCGATCCTGCTGGGAGCCGTCCATGGCTAGACAGGGGTCAACAGTACTCGATCCTGCTGGGAGCCGTCCATGGCTAGACAGGGGTCAACAGTACTCGATCCTGCTGGGAGCCGTCCATGGCTAGACAGGGGTCAACAGTACTCGATCCTGCTGGGAGCCGTCCATGGCTAGACAGGGGTCAACAGTACTCGATCCTGCTGGGAGCCGTCCATGGCTAGACAGGGGTCAACAGTACTCGATCCTGCTGGGAGCCGTCCATGGCTAGACAGGGGTCAACAGTACTCGATCCTGCTGGGAGCCGTCCATGGCTAGACAGGGGTCAACAGTACTCGATCCTGCTGGGAGCCGTCCATGGCTAGACAGGGGTCAACAGTACTCGATCCTGCTGGGAGCCGTCCATGGCTAGACAGGGGTCAACAGTACTCGATCCTGCTGGGAGCCGTCCATGGCTAGACAGGGGTCAACAGTACTCGATCCTGCTGGGAGCCGTCCATGGCTAGACAGGGGTCAACAGTACTCGATCCTGCTGGGAGCCGTCCATGGCTAGACAGGGGTCAACAGTACTCGATCCTGCTGGGAGCCGTCCATGGCTAGACAGGGGTCAACAGTACTCGGTCCTGCTGGGAGCCGTCCATGGCTAGACAGGGGTCAACACTACTCGATCCTGCTGGGAGCCGTCCATGGCTAGACAGGGGTCAATAGTACTCGATCCTGCTGGGTGCCGTCCATGGCTAGACAGTGGTCAACAGTACTCGGTCCTGCTGGGAGCCGTCCATGGCTAGACAAGGGTCAACACTACTCGATCCTGCTGGGAGCCGTCCATGGCTAGACAGGGATCAACAGTACTCGATCCTGCTGGGTGCCGTCCATAGCTAGATATTGGTCAACAGTACTTGATCCTGCTGGTTGCCGTCTATGGCTAGACATGGATCAACAGTTATCGATCCTGCTGGGAGCCGTCCATGGCTAGACAGGGATCAACAGTACTCGATCCTGCTGGGAGCCGTCCATGGATAGACAGTGGTCAACAGTACTCGATCCTGCTGGGAGCCGTCCATGGCTAGACAAGGGTCAACACTACTCGATCCTGCTGGGAGCCGTCCATGGCTAGACAGGGATCAACAGTACTCGATCCTGCAGGGTGCCGTCCATAGCTAGATAGGGGTCAACAGTACTTGATCCTGCTGGTTGCCGTCTATGGCTAGACATGGATCAACAGTTATCGATCCTGCTGGGTGCCGTCTATGGCTAGACAGGGATCAACAATACTGGATCCTGCTGGGAGCCGTCCATGGCTAGACAGGGATCAACAGTACTCGATCCTGCTGGCAGCCGTCCATGGCTAGACAGGGATCAACAGTACTCGATCCTGCTGGGAGCCGTCCATGGCTAGAGAGGGGTCAACAGTACTCGGTCCTGCTGGGAGCCGTCCATGGCTAGAGAGGGGTCAACAGTACTCGATCCTGCTGGTAGCCGTCCATGGCTAGACAGGGGTCAACAGTACTCGATCCTGCTGGGTGCCGTCCATGGCTAGACAGTGGTCAACAGTTCTCGATCCTACTGGGAGCCGTCCATGGCTAGACAGGGGTCAACAGTACTCGATCCTACTGGGAGCCGTCCATGGCAAGACAGGGGTCAACAGTACTCGATCCTGCTGGGAGCCGTCCATGGCTAGACAGGGGTCAACAGTACTCGATCCTGCTGGGAGCCGTCCATGGCTAGACAGGGGTCAACTTCGATCCTGCTGGGTGCCGTCTATGGCTAGACAGTGGTCAACAGTACTCGATCCTGCTGGGACCCGTCTATGGCTAGATAGTGGTGAACAGTACTCGATCCTGCTGGGAGCCGTCCATGGCTAGACAGGGGTCAACAGTACTCGATCCTGCTGGGTGCCGTCTATGGCTAGACAGGGGTCAACAGTACTCGATCCTGCAGGGAGCCGTCCATGGCTAGATAGGGGTCAACAGTACTCGATCCTGCTGGGAGCCGTCTATGGCTAGACAGGGATCAACAGTGCTCGATCCTGCTGGGTGCCGTACATGGCTAGACAGGGATCAACAATACTGGATCCTGCAGGGAGCCGTCCATGGCTAGACAGGGATCAACCGTACTCGATCCTGCTGGGAGCCGTCCATGGCTAGACAGGGATCAACAGTACTCGATTCTGTTGGGAGCCGTCCATGGCCAGACAGGGATAGGGATCAACAGTACTCGATCCTGCTGGGAGCCGTCCATGGCTAGATAGGGGTCAACAGTACTTGATCCTGCTGGTTGCCGTCTATGGCTAGACATGGATCAACAGTTATCGATCCTGCTGGGTGCCGTCTATGGCTAGACATGGATCAACAGTTATCGATCCTGCTGGGTGCCGTCTATGGCTAGACAGGGATCAACAATACTGGATCCTGCTGGGAGCCGTCCATGGCTAGACAGGGGTCAACAGTACTCGATCCTGCTGGGAGCCGTCCATGGCTAGACAGGGGTCAACAGTACTCGATCCTGCTGGGAGCCGTCCATGGCTAGACAGGGGTCAACAGTACTCGATCCTGCTGGGAGCCGTCCATGGCTAGACAGGGGTCAACAGTACTCGATCCTGCTGGGAGCCGTCCATGGCTAGACAGGGGTCAACAGTACTCGATCCTGCTGGGAGCCGTCCATGGCTAGACAGGGGTCAACAGTACTCGATCCTGCTGGGAGCCGTCCATGGCTAGACAGGGGTCAACAGTACTCGATCCTGCTGGGAGCCGTCCATGGCTAGACAGGGGTCAACAGTACTCGATCCTGCTGGGAGCCGTCCATGGCTAGACAGGGGTCAACAGTACTCGATCCTGCTGGGAGCCGTCCATGGCTAGACAGGGGTCAACAGTACTCGATCCTGCTGGGAGCCGTCCATGGCTAGACAGGGGTCAACAGTACTCGATCCTGCTGGGAGCCGTCCATGGCTAGACAGGGGTCAACAGTACTCGATCCTGCTGGGAGCCGTCCATGGCTAGACAGGGGTCAACAGTACTCGATCCTGCTGGGAGCCGTCCATGGCTAGACAGGGGTCAACAGTACTCGATCCTGCTGGGAGCCGTCCATGGCTAGACAGGGGTCAACAGTACTCGATCCTGCTGGGAGCCGTCCATGGCTAGACAGGGGTCAACAGTACTCGATCCTGCTGGGAGCCGTCCATGGCTAGACAGGGGTCAACAGTACTCGATCCTGCTGGGAGCCGTCCATGGCTAGACAGGGGTCAACAGTACTCGATCCTGCTGGGAGCCGTCCATGGCTAGACAGGGGTCAACAGTACTCGATCCTGCTGGGAGCCGTCCATGGCTAGACAGGGGTCAACAGTACTCGATCCTGCTGGGAGCCGTCCATGGCTAGACAGGGGTCAACAGTACTCGATCCTGCTGGGAGCCGTCCATGGCTAGACAGGGGTCAACAGTACTCGATCCTGCTGGGAGCCGTCCATGGCTAGACAGGGGATCAACAGTACTCGATCCTGCTGGGTGCCGTCCATGTCTACACAGGGGTATACAGTACTCGATCCT
Source organism: Lymnaea stagnalis (assembly GCA_964033795.1). NCBI lineage: Eukaryota > Metazoa > Mollusca > Gastropoda > Lymnaeidae > Lymnaea > Lymnaea stagnalis. The sequence goes on along the minus strand of CAXITT010001194.1, from coordinate 113,893 downwards.
GCTGGGAGCCTCCATGGCTAGACAGGGATCAACAGTACTCGATCCTGCTGGGAGCCGTCCATGGCTAGACAGGGGTCAACAGTACTCAATCCTCCTGGGAGCCGTCCGTGGCTAGACAGGGGTCAATAGTACTCGATCCTGCTGGGTGCCGTCTATGGCTAGACAGGGATCAACAGTACTCGATCCTGCTGGGTTCCGTCTATGGCTAGACATGGGTCAACAGTACTCGATCCTGCTGGGTGCCGTCTATGGCTAGACAGTGTTCAACAGTACTCGATCCTGCTGGGACCCGTCCATGGCTAGACAGGGGTCAACAGTACTCGATCCTGCTGGGAGCCGTCCATGGCTAGACAGGGGTCAAAAGTACTCAATCCTCCTGGGAGCCGTCCATGGCTAGACAGGGGTCATCAGTACTCGATCCTGCTGGGTGCCGTCTATTGCTAGACAGTGGTCAACAGTACTCGATCCTGCTGGGACCCGTCTATGGCTAGATAGTGGTGAACAGTACTCGATCCTGCTGGGAGCCGTCCATTGCTAGACAGGGGTCAACAGTACTCGATCCTGCTGGGAGCCGTCCATGGCTAGACAGGGGTCAACAGTACTCAATCCTCCTGGGAGCCGTCCATGGCTAGACATGGGTCAACAGTACTCGATCCTGCTGGGTGCCGTCTATGGCTAGACAGGGGTCAACAGTACTCGATCCTGCTGGGAGCCGTCCATGGCTAGACAGGGGTCAACAGTACTCGATCCTGCTGGGAGCCGTCCATGGCTAGACAGGGGTCAACAGTACTCGATCCTGCTGGGAGCCGTCCATGGCTAGACAGGGGTCAACAGTACTCGATCCTGCTGGGAGCCGTCCATGGCTAGACAGGGGTCAACAGTACTCGATCCTGCTGGGAGCCGTCCATGGCTAGACAGGGGTCAACAGTACTCGATCCTGCTGGGAGCCGTCCATGGCTAGACAGGGGTCAACAGTACTCGATCCTGCTGGGAGCCGTCCATGGCTAGACAGGGGTCAACAGTACTCGATCCTGCTGGGAGCCGTCCATGGCTAGACAGGGGTCAACAGTACTCGATCCTGCTGGGAGCCGTCCATGGCTAGACAGGGGTCAACAGTACTCGATCCTGCTGGGAGCCGTCCATGGCTAGACAGGGGTCAACAGTACTCGATCCTGCTGGGAGCCGTCCATGGCTAGACAGGGGTCAACAGTACTCGATCCTGCTGGGAGCCGTCCATGGCTAGACAGGGGTCAACAGTACTCGATCCTGCTGGGAGCCGTCCATGGCTAGACAGGGGTCAACAGTACTCGATCCTGCTGGGAGCCGTCCATGGCTAGACAGGGGTCAACAGTACTCGATCCTGCTGGGAGCCGTCCATGGCTAGACAGGGGTCAACAGTACTCGATCCTGCTGGGAGCCGTCCATGGCTAGACAGGGGTCAACAGTACTCGATCCTGCTGGGAGCCGTCCATGGCTAGACAGGGGTCAACAGTACTCGATCCTGCTGGGAGCCGTCCATGGCTAGACAGGGATCAACAGTACTCGATCCTGCTGGGAGCCGTCCATGGCTAGACAGGGGTCAACAGTACTCAATCCTCCTGGGAGCCGTCCATGGCTAGACAGGGGTCAACAGTACTCGATCCAGCTGGGTGCCGTCTATGGCTAGACAGGGATCAACAGTACTCGATCCTGCTGGGTTCCGTCTATTGCTAGACATGGGTCAACAGTACTCGATCCTGCTGGGTGCCGTCTATGGCTAGACAGTGGTCATCAGTACTCGATCCTGCTGGGACCCGTCTATGGCTAGATAGTGGTGAACAGTACTCGATCCTGCTGGGAGCCGTCCATGGCTAGACAGGGGTCAACAGTACTCGATGCTGCTGGGTGCCGTCTATGGCTAGACAGGGATCAACAGTACTCGATCCCGCTGATGACGTCCATGGCTAGTCAGGGGTCAACTGTACTCGATCCTGCTGGTTGCCGTCTATAGCTAGACAGGGGTCAACAGTACTCGATCCAGCAAGGAGCCGTCCATGGCTAGATACGGGTCAACAGTACTTGATCCTGCTGGGAGCCGTCCATGGCTAGACAGGGGTCAACAGTACTCGATCCTGCTGGGAGCCGTCCATGGCTAGACAGGGGTCAACAGTACTCGATCCTGCTGGGTGCCGTCCATGGCTAGACAGGGGTCAACAGTACTCGATCCTGCTGGGAGCCGTCCATGGCTAGACAGGGGTCAACAGTACTCGATCCTGCTGGGAGCCGTCCATGGCTAGACAGGGGTCAACAGTACTCGATCCTGCTGGGAGCCGTCCATGGCTAGACAGGGGTCAACAGTACTCGATCCTGCTGGGAGCCGTCCATGGCTAGACAGGGGTCAACAGTACTCGATCCTGCTGGGAGCCGTCCATGGCTAGACAGGGGTCAACAGTACTCGATCCTGCTGGGAGCCGTCCATGGCTAGACAGGGGTCAACAGTACTCGATCCTGCTGGGAGCCGTCCATGGCTAGACAGGGGTCAACAGTACTCGATCCTGCTGGGAGCCGTCCATGGCTAGACAGGGGTCAACAGTACTCGATCCTGCTGGGAGCCGTCCATGGCTAGACAGGGGTCAACAGTACTCGATCCTGCTGGGAGCCGTCCATGGCTAGACAGGGGTCAACAGTACTCGATCCTGCTGGGAGCCGTCCATGGCTAGACAGGGGTCAACAGTACTCGATCCTGCTGGGAGCCGTCCATGGCTAGACAGGGGTCAACAGTACTCGATCCTGCTGGGAGCCGTCCATGGCTAGACAGGGGTCAACAGTACTCGATCCTGCTGGGAGCCGTCCATGGCTAGACAGGGGTCAACAGTACTCGATCCTGCTGGGAGCCGTCCATGGCTAGACAGGGGTCAACAGTACTCGATCCTGCTGGGAGCCGTCCATGGCTAGACAGGGGTCAACAGTACTCGATCCTGCTGGGAGCCGTCCATGGCTAGACAGGGGTCAACAGTACTCGATCCTGCTGGGAGCCGTCCATGGCTAGACAGGGGTCAACAGTACTCGATCCTGCTGGGAGCCGTCCATGGCTAGACAGGGGTCAACAGTACTCGATCCTGCTGGGAGCCGTCCATGGCTAGACAGGGGTCAACAGTACTCGATCCTGCTGGGTGCCGTCTATGGCTAGACAGGGGTCAACAGTACTCGATCCTGCTGGGTGCCGTCCATGGCTAGACAGGGATCAACAGTACTCGATCCTGCTGGGAGCCATCCATGGCTAGACAGGGGTTAACAGTACTCGATCCTCCTGGGAGCCGTCCATGGCTAGACAGGGGTCAACAGTACTCGATCCTGCTGGGTGCCGTCTATGGCTAGACAGGGGTCAACAGTACTCGATCCTGCTGGGTGCCGTCTATGGCTAGACAGGGATCAACAGTACTCGATCCTGCTGGGTTCCGTCTATGGCTAGACATGGTTCAACAGTACTCGATCCTGCTGGGTGCCGTCTATGGCTAGACAGTGTTCAACAGTACTCGATCCTGCTGCGACCCGTCTATGGCTAGATAGTGGTGATTAGTACTCGATCCTGCTGGGAGCCGTCCATGGCTAGACAGGGGTCAACAGTACTCGATCCTGCTGGGAGCCGTCCATGGCTAGACAGGGGTCAACAGTACTCGATCCTGCTGGGAGCCGTCCATGGCTAGACAGGGGTCAACAGTACTCGATCCTGCTGGGAGCCGTCCATGGCTAGACAGGGGTCAACAGTACTCGATCCTGCTGGGAGCCGTCCATGGCTAGACAGGGGTCAACAGTACTCGATCCTGCTGGGAGCCGTCCATGGCTAGACAGGGGTCAACAGTACTCGATCCTGCTGGGAGCCGTCCATGGCTAGACAGGGGTCAACAGTACTCGATCCTGCTGGGAGCCGTCCATGGCTAGACAGGGGTCAACAGTACTCGATCCTGCTGGGAGCCGTCCATGGCTAGACAGGGGTCAACAGTACTCGATCCTGCTGGGAGCCGTCCATGGCTAGACAGGGGTCAACAGTACTCGATCCTGCTGGGAGCCGTCCATGGCTAGACAGGGGTCAACAGTACTCGATCCTGCTGGGAGCCGTCCATGGCTAGACAGGGGTCAACAGTACTCGATCCTGCTGGGAGCCGTCCATGGCTAGACAGGGGTCAACAGTACTCGATCCTGCTGGGAGCCGTCCATGGCTAGACAGGGGTCAACAGTACTCGATCCTGCTGGGAGCCGTCCATGGCTAGACAGGGGTCAACAGTACTCGATCCTGCTGGGAGCCGTCCATGGCTAGACAGGGGTCAACAGTACTCGATCCTGCTGGGAGCCGTCCATGGCTAGACAGGGGTCAACAGTACTCGATCCTGCTGGGAGCCGTCCATGGCTAGACAGGGGTCAACAGTACTCGATCCTGCTGGGAGCCGTCCATGGCTAGACAGGGGTCAACAGTACTCGATCCTGCTGGGAGCCGTCCATGGCTAGACAGGGGTCAACAGTACTCGATCCTGCTGGGAGCCGTCCATGGCTAGACAGGGGTCAACAGTACTCGATCCTGCTGGGAGCCGTCCATGGCTAGACAGGGGTCAACAGTACTCGATCCTGCTGGGAGCCGTCCATGGCTAGACAGGGGTCAACAGTACTCGATCCTGCTGGGAGCCGTCCATGGCTAGACAGGGGTCAACAGTACTCGATCCTGCTGGGAGCCGTCCATGGCTAGACAGGGGTCAACAGTACTCGATCCTGCTGGGAGCCGTCCATGGCTAGACAGGGGTCAACAGTACTCGATCCTGCTGGGAGCCGTCCATGGCTAGACAGGGGTCAACAGTACTCGATCCTGCTGGGAGCCGTCCATGGCTAGACAGGGGTCAACAGTACTCGATCCTGCTGGGTGCCGTCTATGGCTAGACAGGGGTCAACAGTACTCGATCCTGCTGGGTGCCGTCCATGGCTAGTCAGGGGTCAACTGTACTCGATCCTGCTGGTTGCCGTCTATGGCTAGACAGGGGTCAACAGTACTCGATCCTGCAGGGAGCTGTCCATGGCTAGATAGGGGTCAACAGTACTTGATCCTGCTGGGAGCCGTCCATGGCTAGACAGGGATCAACAGTACTCGATCCTGTTGGGAGCCGTCCATGGCCAGACAGGGATCAATAGTACTCGATCCTGCTGGGAGCCGTCCATGGCTAGACAGGGGTCAACAGTACTCGATCCTGCTGGGTGCCGTCCATGGCTACACAGGGGTCAACAGTACTCGATCCTGCTGGGAGCCGTCCATGGCTAGACAGGGGTCAACAGTACTCGATCCTGCTGGGAGCCGTCCATGGCTAGACAGGGGTCAACAGTACTCAATCCTCCTGGGAGCCGTCTATGGCTAGAATGGGGTCAACAGTACTCGATCCTGCTGGGTGCCGTCTATGGCTAGACAGGGGTCAACAGTACTCGATCCTGCTGGGAGCCGTCCATGGCTAGACAGGGGTCAACAGTACTCGATCCTGCTGGGAGCCGTCCATGGCTAGACAGGGGTCAACAGTACTCGATCCTGCTGGGAGCCGTCCATGGCTAGACAGGGGTCAACAGTACTCGATCCTGCTGGGAGCCGTCCATGGCTAGACAGGGGTCAACAGTACTCGATCCTGCTGGGAGCCGTCCATGGCTAGACAGGGGTCAACAGTACTCGATCCTGCTGGGAGCCGTCCATGGCTAGACAGGGGTCAACAGTACTCGATCCTGCTGGGAGCCGTCCATGGCTAGACAGGGGTCAACAGTACTCGATCCTGCTGGGAGCCGTCCATGGCTAGACAGGGGTCAACAGTACTCGATCCTGCTGGGAGCCGTCCATGGCTAGACAGGGGTCAACAGTACTCGATCCTGCTGGGAGCCGTCCATGGCTAGACAGGGGTCAACAGTACTCGATCCTGCTGGGAGCCGTCCATGGCTAGACAGGGGTCAACAGTACTCGATCCTGCTGGGAGCCGTCCATGGCTAGACAGGGGTCAACAGTACTCGATCCTGCTGGGAGCCGTCCATGGCTAGACAGGGGTCAACAGTACTCGATCCTGCTGGGAGCCGTCCATGGCTAGACAGGGGTCAACAGTACTCGATCCTGCTGGGAGCCGTCCATGGCTAGACAGGGGTCAACAGTACTCGATCCTGCTGGGAGCCGTCCATGGCTAGACAGGGGTCAACAGTACTCGATCCTGCTGGGAGCCGTCCATGGCTAGACAGGGGTCAACAGTACTCGATCCTGCTGGGTGCCGTCTATGGCTAGACAGGGGTCAACAGTACTCGATCCTGCTGGGTGACGTCCATGGCTAGTCAGGGGTCAACTGTACTCGATCCTGCTGGTTGCCGTCTATGGCTAGACAGGGGTCAACAGTACTCGATCCTGCAGGGAGCTGTCCATGGCTAGATAGAGGTCAACAGTACTTGATCCTGCTGGGAGCCGTCCATGGCTAGACAGGGATCAACAGTGCTCGATCCTGCTGGGTGCCGTACATGGCTAGACAGGGATCAACAATACTGGATCCTCCTGGGAGCCGTCCATGGCTAGACAGGGATCAACAGTACTCGATTCTGCTGGGAGCCGTCCATGGCTAGACAGGGATCAACACTACTCGATCCTGCTTGGAGCCGTCCATGGCTAGACAGGGGTCAACAGTACTCGATCCTGCTGGGAGCCGTCCATGGCTAGACAGGTGTCAACAGTACTCGATCCTGCTGGGAGCCGTCCATGGCTAGACCGGGATCAACAGTAAACGATCCTGCTGGGTGCCGTCTATGGCTAGACAGGGGTCAACAGTACTCGATCCTGCTGGGTGCCGTCCATGGCTAGACAGGGATCAACAGTACTCGATCCTGCTGGGAGCCGCCCATGGCTAGACAGGGGTCAACAGTACTCGATCCTGCTGGGAGCCGTCCATGGCTAGATAGGGGTCAAAATTACTCGATCCTGCTGGGTGCCGTCCATGGCTAGACAGGGATCAACAGTACTCGATCCTGCTGGGAGCCGCCGATGGCTAGACAGGGGTCAACAGTACTCGATCCTGCTGGGAGCCGTCCATGGCTAGACAGGGGTCAACAGTACTCGATCCTCACAGCTATCCGTAACAATATGAAAATTTGAGCAGCCCTGGCTCACATTACCTATTGATTCATCATCAATACAGCTCTCTGTAATACTATACAATTTTGAGCAACCCTTGCTCATAACAACTTGTAATACATTTTTATTGCAGATCTCTGCAGTAACATCAAAACCTGAGCACACCTGGCTCACATTATCAACTAATTCATATTCATTACCAGTACATATCTCTGTAAAAATATCAACATTTGAGCAACCTTTGCTCACATTACACAGTGA
>CAXITT010001194.1:79297-100184 GCA_964033795.1 Lymnaea stagnalis | reverse complement strand
AAAAAGTAAAGTGTTCCATCACCAAAAAGTAAAGTGTTCCATCACCAAAAAGTAAAGTGTTCCATCACTAAAAAGTAAAGTGTTCCATCACCAAAAAGTAAAGTGTTCCATCACCAAAAAGTAAAGTGTTCAATCACCAAAAAGTAAAGTGTTCCATCACCAAAAAGTAAAGTGTTCCATCACCAAAAAGTAAAGTGTTCCATCACCAAAAAGTAAAGTGTTCCATCACTAAAAAGTAAAGTGTTCCATCACCAAAAAGTAAAGTGTTCCATCACCAAAAAGTAAAGTGTTCCATCACCAAAAAGTAAACACCAAAAAGTAAAGTGTTCCATCACTAAAAAGTAAAGTGTTCCATCACCAAAAATTTAAGTGTTCCATCACTCAAAAGTAAAGTGTTCCATCACTAAAAAGTAAATTGTTCCATCACTAAAAAGTAAAGTCTTCCATCACCAAAAAGTAAAGTGTTCCATCACCAAAAAGTAAAGTGTTCCATCACTAAAAATTAAAGTGATCCATCACTAAAAAGTAAAGTGTTCCATCACTAAAAAGTAAAGTGTTCCATCACTAAAAAGTAAAATTCCATCAACAAAAAGTAAAATGTTCCATCACCAAAAAGTAAAGTGTTCAATCACTAAAACGTAAAGTGTTCCATCACTAAAAAGTAAAGTGTTCCTTCAACAAAATGTAAAGTGTTCCATCACCAAAAATTCAAGTGTTCCATCACCAAAAAGTAAAGTTTTCCATCACCAAAAAGTAAAGTGTTCCATCACCAAAAAGTAAAGTGTTCCATCACTAAAAAGTAAAGTGTTCCATCACTAAAAAGTAAAGTGTTCCATCACTAAAAAGTAAAGTGTTCCATCACCAAAAAGTAAAGTGCTCCATTACCAAAAAGTAAAGTGTTCCATCACCAAAAATAAAGTGTTCCATCACTAAAAATTAAAGTGTTCCATCACTAAAAAGTAAAGTGTTCCATCACTAAAAAGTAAAGTGTTCCATCACTAAAAAGTAAAGTGTTCCATCACTAAAAAGTAAAGTGTTCCATCAACAAAAAGTAAAGTGTTCCATCACTAAAAAGTAAAGTGTTCCATCACCAAAAACTAAAGTGTTCCATCACCAAAAACTAAAGTGTTCCATCACTAAAAAGTAAAGTGTTCCATCACCAAAAATTCAAGTGTTCCATCACCAAAAAGTAAAGTTTTCCATCACCAAAAAGTAAAGTGTTCCTTCACTAAAAAGTCAAGTGTTCTATCACCAAAAAGTAAGTGTTCATCATTTAAAAGTCAAGTGTTTCATCACCCCAAAAGTAAATATGTTCCATCACTAAAAAGCACAACAACTGACTTAAAATAATTAGACGACCTTTTCTAAATATTTCCAAATTTGACCAGAGTCCTAAGGACAAAAAAAAAAACCCTGTTAATTAGAAAGTTCTCTACATTTTTAGGTTTTTAGAAAACTGGTCAGTTTTTTCAATCGTATATGAACTATTTTAAGAACAGATAAGTTGTTTACAAAAAAATATATATATTTATTAATGTGTGATTTTTATCGAAGGGAAATCGTATGCAAAATAAAGTATGCATATCAGTGGCGTCTCTAGGGATTTGGGGGCCCTTGGGCTTGGCCTCATTGGGAGCCCCTGCTTTCGAATTTGGTTTCCTTCCCCCTCCCTTAGGTACGCCACTGAAATATTTCCCAAATAGTCAGTTGATTGAAATGTTTATTTGTAATTTAAAACCCTATAAAAATGTTCTGATAAATTACAAATTGCCTCTTAGATAAACTTTAAACCACATTTTTATAAAAAAAACAAATTCACAGAATTTACTTTAAATTGAACAAATTAGGAATAAGATTGTTTTCTAAAACTAGTACCAACACAATTTTTTTTTTTTTATTAAATGACAGTCAAATTTTTTTTTGTCTTGTTTTTGTTTTTAAAGCTTTCTGATAGATTCCTCATGAAAAAAACATAGTTTAAAAAATTCGTGCAAATAAGTGGGGCGTAATAAATATAGGCTGTCTTTTGTTAAAACCTCTGTTCTGCAGGAAACATTGTTTCAAAAGTAGCACATTCAAAGAAAACACAAACGCTTTCTGTATAGTCCCAATAATTGATGAAAGATACACTTTTGTATTCGCACGTTAAATTCTTAATTCAAAAAAAAAAATTCTCATTTTTTTAATGTTTCTATTTTATATAACTTAATCGAAGTGGCAATAGGTACTCGAGTACCCATCGTCACCAATCACTATTCACACCCGAAAGTCTTAGTAATCGAAAAAAAAACTGATCCGAACCAGAGGCTTAATAATCGACAAGTTTGCCGCGCTTTCTTTACCGGTGCTCCAAATTACCAAATCGTCCACATACATGGCAGAGCTAGTCGTTAGCACCTGTGGCAGGTGATTGATGTATGCAAGGAAGAGGGTTCGGGAGTCCTTCCTCAAGTGTCCTCTTCCTGGAGGTTTCACCGCCGAATAGAAATTTCAGAAATTTTATCACTGAAAACTTTTGGTTAAGGTTAGGGTTACCACCCTTACCATAGAAAGGTTTTGAAAAAATTAAGACAAATCTGTTTAAAAGTATAATTAAATTTAATAAATTCTAAATAGTCCAGACAGAGTTTTAATCTTAATTTTGATTATTGTGACATATAATGAACATAAATCATTTATCCCCAAGGTGAAGGTTAGTTATTTTTATGTACACCGTGGTGAGCCTAGCCCTTGGCTGGGGTACCGCACTATATAAGACCAATGTTCCCTCTAAGGTTGGTTGTTTTGTGTGCAAAATCATACAGTTATGTGCAAAGTTTTACAGCATCAATTTTTTTGTGTGCAAAATTTTACAGTCCAGAAACACAAACGCACACTTAGAATGAAATTTGCTGTTCGGATACTCAAAACTGCTGCGCAGCGCCTGTGAGATGGCTGCATGGCAGCGCAGCTTAAAGGGAACCTTTTAAAGGGATCTAATAATAATAATGTTTGCAGAGCATATTTTTTTACATAATACTTATTATTGCAAAGTAACCTTTGTGTATTTTTTTTCCAGATGTGCCGCTTGTATCCGAAAAACCGCAAGGTGGAACTAAATGCGGCAACGCTTCTGTTGATGTCCTGCACTACGATTCAGGCACCTGAGGCCCGGCAAGTGCATGATGTGGATTTGCTTCCCATGGACATTTACAATATTGAGTCAAGAATAAATAAATCATCTTCTGATCCAACTGAAACTCAATCTATACTTCATTCTATATCACAAGCTGGTAAAAGTGTGTCCTATGGACTAACAGAAAGTGGGGAATTTAAGTATTTATCATATATGACTCATGATATGATTAGAATTATTGCCCAATATCCAGAGGTTTTATTAATGGATTTCACATATAAAACCAATAAATATCCACTTTTGACAGTAATTGTTATTGATGGAGAGGGCAGGGGCATCCTGTTCTTCATGGTTTTGTAAAAAATGAAGATAAGGAATTTATTTCTCTTTGCAGCTTCTTCTGAAGAATTCTGATGCCAGTCTTTTCAAGTGCTTTGTGGTTGACAAAGACATGGCTGAAATCTCTGCTATAAATGATCTCTTTCCAAATGTACCTGTTAATCTATGTCATTTTCACATTAACCAGGCTGTGCACAGGTTTCTTTCGAAACATTTTGGTCCTGAGAATGTTAAGCCAATTCTTGAAGCATTTATGTCTCAAGTTTATACCGAGTCGTGTGATGAATTTTTAAAGTTGATGCAAGACATGAAAGATACTCTTCCTGATGTAGCTTTGGAGTATTTTGAGTCGAACTGGTGGAGTAAGGCAAATTTTTGGGCAGCAACATCCAATGCTGATGTTTTAAGACTCCATGCGACAACGAAAAATCACTTGGAGTCTTATCATGCCCAAATAACAATAATTTCAATGTAATTGTTCATTTGCTAAAAAGATGGCATTACCTTGCAGACATATTTTTTCAGTTCGAAGACATTTACAGCTTCCAGAATTTTGTTCAGAGTTAATTGCATGCCGTTTTTATCAAACATAGTGTTCCTAGAGTGGTAACTTCTCAAATGGTATCTACAAGAAACAATAATTTTAAGATTCAATAGGGTCGGTTTAATCATGCTAAAAGAATTTGTATGGGCTTGGCAAATTTTTTGGTGATTCAAGAACAAGATTTTGTAGAGAAAATATCCTTTCTTGAAACTACTATAAGTCTCTGGAAAAGTCCTGAAAATTTAGATGAAAATGAATTGGGGTCACAACTTGATGAAGGTGAACCACAAACAAGTTTCATTCAAAGTCAACTAATTGATTTTGTTGATATAAATGACATTCATTTTTCCCACGAGGAAACAGTTGCTGCAAATAATTTAGAAAAAATTGAAACTGAAAATAGTATTAATTCCTTTGGGAAGCTTAACCTTCACAGAGTTCGCCCAAAGGGGTGACCGAAGGTAAAGCAAAATTTTACCCTGAAAAGAAAAAGATAGCTGCCCCAACAATTTTCCACTACTTGTATAGAATAAAGATGTGAATGTTTTTAATGTTCTGAAAATTATAACTTTTGGTGAGTGAGTAAATGGCTGCCGCTATTCAAACCCGGGTCCAATAGACCAATGCTATTCGTAATCTGATGTCATTTGTGGTAGTTTATTTTAGTTAACGTTCCTTTAGTTAAACTGAAGAATTAAGTTTACAAACATATAGTCCATTCAAAGGTCTTTCATTTGATACCAAATTTTGTCTTACAACGTAACAATAATTTTTTGGAATGTGTTCATGATGTATGCATCCAATGTTGTTTCAGTGTCTTTTTCAACTTTTATAGATTATAGCATTTTCATTTTCTCTTCCTGACATCTATTTATATTGAGATTCTTTACTTTATGTTGGATTTTTTAAAAAACAAATGTCTCATAGGAAAAGTTTTTAGAATGTTTGTATTTATGTATTTTATTTATTAGGTTTGTGTGTTAATTTTTTTTCCTATCTTTTCTGTCTAAGTTTTCTCATTGTTTATTTAAATCACGAAGGATATATGTACATGCAGCCTCTAATTTAAAAAAACACAATTTTATAATTTTTTTGCATTTTCTGAATTTTTAAGGAACGCCAAATTAATCGGGAGGAAAAGTATTCTAGCTACAGCCTTCAAACATTGCATGCTTCTTTTCATTGATATTCTTTACGAAATTCAAGAGGCTTCTTTTTATATATATATATCCAACTAGAAAGTTTTATAACATTTTTACAATTGTTACCCCTGAAGAGTTCTCAAATATTTATGTGACCTCCACATACATGCCATTTGTAACACTTCCAATAACTGCTGTGTAATAATCTTCTTTAAACTTTTTGTCAATGTTATTCTTAATATGTATGCCAAGTTTCATTTACAATACAGTACAATAATTTAAAATACAATGCTATACAAATTTGTCTTTATTCATTATTTTAAATTATGATCTCCGAAAATGGCTTAAACTAAAAAAAGAAAATAAGAAAGAGAAAAATGTTTAATTTTTTGCAATAAAAGTAAAAGTCACAAAAAACATTTTTAAACAAAATTTAGGGGATTTTTGTTTGTGTATGTACTATATTTTTTTCAATGGCTCTATTTATTTAGGTTATCAGTATTGTATTTTCAATGTGGCATGACTTAGTTGCCTCGAAACCAAACTCCCTTCAACAGATCACATATATTTGCTCCCACTCAATCATTACGTCTGTACTTAAATGAAGAAATGATACCATACAAACGATAGTTACCTGTATGGGTACCAACTAGAGAGGTGAGAAAGTAAAAGGAGGAAAATGGCAAAGGAATGATGTGACCTAATTGAATTTGAATGAGTTTATTGGCTGCTTACTCCATAGTGGCCCCTTATTTATTTTATGGATTACTGGAGTACACAACTCAAATAACTAACAACCAAACAAAAATGTTCTCGTCAGTTAAGGGTTTTTTTTTCTATTAAATTTAAATTATGTACCCAGTAGCTGTCTACTATTATATGGTAAAAAAAAAAAAAGACGTCTTCCAAAAATAAGTCTCCTCATATTTTATACAATGGCATCCTTTGCAACTACCTTGACTATTAGGTCAAGTCAAAATGAGAAAGGTTCTTGAAAAGCGATTCAAGATATCAGGAAAAACAGTCAGTGTCCGCATGTATGACTCCCAGTGCCAAGGAAAAGGTTTAAATGGTTTTGCTCTGACTTAGCCAAGCTCTCTAGAGGAAAGGTTGAAATTAATTCATAATGAATGAAATTTTCTTTATTTAGAATACCTAATTAATTCATAAAGTACTGTGTGATTAAATCTTTTAACTTAAACAATACACATAAATAATCTTAAATAAAGGATTTAATTTTTAAAATTAAATTAATATTATTACTTTTCTAACATTCAAATGAAAACAATAAATGTATCTAAATCATCTTCACTACTAGATTTAAAAAATAATAATAATTGATCTCCGAAAATGGCTTAAACTAAAAAAAGAAAATAAGAAAGAGAAAAAATCTACCGGTACTAAGACAAATTAACAAAGCAAAAATAAAAAAAACAACTATTATTTATCATACTATTATTGTTATCACAATTGCTATTGTTATGGCTCCGAAGCCATATAATATGTTTGGAGCCAATTCCGTGTGCGAATAGTCATTGGCGATCATAGGTACCCGGGTACCCTTCAAGCCTTTAACAAGCTCGACTTCATATACGGATCATCAAATATATCTAACGTTATAAAGTGTTGACTTTATAAATTCGACAAATCAATTGAGTTGGGATTGAGAGAGTTCTATTATCAATTGAAGAGCGTAGTTGTCTTGTGGAGATGTAAGGAAGCAACAGTTCAGAGAGATAGACAGGAAAGTGAGGGTCAGTGAAAGAGTTGAAGCATAGATTGGCAAGAGGATATTGGAAGCCAGTGGAGTTGCTGAAAGTGTGGTTCAATGTGGTCGTGTTTCTTTGATTTAAAAATAAGTCTGCATGCTGAGTTCTGTACCTTCTGAAGTATATGTGGTGTGGAGGAAGGCCTGCGAGAAGAGTGTTACAGTAGTCACATTTTGAAAGAATGAGTGAAGAGACGAGAGTTTTTGTGGCATCAAAGGAGAGGAGGTGTCTAATGGTGCTGATTTTTCTAATTTTATTGTATCAGCGTCCATCTGCAGATGTTCGTAACATGTTTGTCCATGGAGAGGGTGTCTGTAAGAGTGACCCCAAGGTTTCTGGCAGAGGAAGAGAGTGTGATGTCAGAGTTGCAAATAGATATAGAAGAAGGAGCGGATGGAGGAACAGGTTTTTTTTTTAGAGTGGATGAGAAGGATTTCCGTTTTATCATCATTTAGCTTCAGTTTGTTGCAAGTCATCCAATGCCTTACGTCGTTCACGCACCTGTATGCCAAGGAATGCCAAGGAATGTGGCATCAAGTTGATCAGGAAAGCAAGAGTCACTGATTTTATTTGTGGTGGCTAATGAGAGATGATAGAGGATTAGTGTAGATCGATCCTTGAGGAACAGTGCTGAAGAGCGGTTGGAAATAGAGACTGTTTTGATTTCTGTCAGAAAGCTTAGATTGAGTTTAGAGCTGAGCCAGTAAGTCCGAAAGAAAGATGAAGACGGTCATGAAGAATTGAAGAATCTGGTGGTCTATGGTATCAAATGCAGAAGAGAGATCTAACAGAGTGAGAATATAGAGTTTGCCACCGTCAATCGCGCACAGGAGGTCACTCACGACTCGGACCAGTGCTGTTTCTGTGCTATGACCAGTCCGGTAGGTGGACTGAGAGGAAGGATAGAGAGATTGCGAGAGTGAAGATAGTCAGAGAGCTAAGAGAGTTTTTCTATGATTTTTGAGAGATAGGAGAGGTTACTGACGGGGCGGTAATTCTTGAGTTTGTTTTGATCAAGTGAACTTTTCTTAAGGAGTGGCAGGAATATCGGACCGTTTAAAAATGGGAGGGAAGATGCCATAGAGAATAGAAGAATTTATGATGGAAGTGAGTGCTGGGAGGAGGACGTCAAGCATTCTACTAGCAGTGGGACGGGGATCGGATCGAGGGCGCAAGACTTGGGAGCAGACCTGATGATGACTCGTTTCACCTCATCCTGTCACAGGCAGGAATCTATCAAATGATTCCGTCTGGTGAGGAAGGTGTCTAGCTCCTCCCTAATCGTTTGCATCCTGGTGATGAAAAAGTACGCAAAGGCGTCAGGGAGTTACTCTGGTGCAATGTCGGTATGGAGGGTGAAATTCTTGCCGTTGCCAAGAAGACGGTTACTTGCGCTGAACAACGCCTTGGTTGATGCACATGATTTGACCTTTGTACTCCAGTAGTCATCATTTGCCTTCTGTACAACTTCTGCCAAAAGATCTGTCTGTTGACAGTCCAGCCTTTAGCCAGAGTCTTTCAGCACGTCTTCCCTGGAGTAATGGCGACGAGCAACCAGTCGGGACACGTCACGCCATGGGGCGTGCTCGTCCAAGAGTGCTCGGAGGCCAGCGTCCAAATGCTGAACGCTGAGCTCAGCACCTAGCCTTTTAAGCATTGTCTTAATGCGGCTTTGAAGGCCGCTCTGTCTATAGCGTTTATGTCACGCACTCTCCTGTAGACAGGCGGCTTCTGCGGGGGAACTACGTTTAGTGTAGTGAGCACAGCTGCATGGTCAGAGGAGAGCATATGACTCACAGTATAGCTGTTCATCAAGTGGTCGTCATCACGGTACAACACCCAGTCCATGATGTGGCCGCTTGCTTAATGCCCTTGACAAGGCTAAACCTTGTGAGGATTTCAAGGGTTGAGGGTGAACTGAACAAGTACCAAAGAGGTGTGCTGGAATAGGAAAGTGGAGGTGAAAGTCACCAGGAGGTGGCTGCGATAAATGACAGCGAGGCTGCAACCTCGCTTAGCACGCAGAACTTGATATCGTAACCCGGTGGTGTGAGGTTGACGCACTTTCCCTTGTTGACCTCAACCAAGTCTCAGTCAGGAACAGCACGTCGACAAATTTGTCCTTTACGAACTCAACTATTTTTGTTCGCTTCACCCCGCTCTTTAAGCCCATGGATTGGCAGTTATAGGTGGCCCACTCGTAGGTCTTCAAGCTTCTGGCGGCCGCTGATGACAATGACGTTGCATCGCCGAATACATCCGGAGTCAAGAGGGAACCATGGTATGCGCTTGGGACGACCCTGGGCGAGTGACCGAGGAAAAGGAAAGCGTTCAAATACATCTGTCATCACGTGGAAATGCGTCGACTCCTGCGTCTTCAAAGGCCAATTTAACATTCATTGAATCTTTGAGGCATACCGGGGAGAAGTGGGTTGATGCACATGATCAGGTGTTGAGGTGGAAGGAGCATCCGGACGCTGAAAATACCATATGTAATGTAAGCCGCCTGCACGACAACCCCTGATTGTGAGAGGTCACTGAAGAAGGCCCAAGTGCCTCAGATTTTTACTATTAGCTCGAGTGGTGATTGGAACAGATGCAGGCCTAGAAGCATCACGAATCGCATCCCTGTGCAATGTTAAGCAGGCCAATATGAGCTCATGTATTTCAGTGGGTGATCTATGGTAATGAGTCCAATGGTAATGGTAACATCACTAGACTTTTGACGCACTATCTTTGCTGAGATGAGTGACGAGATCTCATCTTCCTTTTTCCCCCACGAAAACCACTTGCAGTTTTCTTTTTTATTAAAGAAAGTTATTAAAGAGAGATTTCACTACTATCTAGCAAGCGAATCGAGAAACGGAAGTAATATGTCGATAGTCTTGACTGTCTATGTTGAATAAGTTGAATACCTAGTAATTTTTTAAATAAATTACATTCCTATGCCGAGGAGTCTTTAGATACAAACTTGTCCAACTATTGAGGAATACAATTTGAGAAACACATTCCAAAAAGGAAAAAATGTGGAGAGATTTCACTGCTGCCTATCAAGCTCTAGTGAACCGGAAATCCATGGACTAGACTAGGAAAAGCTGCTTCGAATCCGAAATATCAAAAGTCATTGATGCTGCAATTCATTATTTGCTGAATCAAAAACCTGATGCAATGGTAGGAGTGCATTTAATCGAGTAGAACAACGGATGGCTCCACTGAGTAGAGAACTGTCAGGTCAAATTTTACAATATGACCATTTTGGTAGTCACATTGACAACTAGTGACGAATTGGACAAATAAATTTCCGATATTCTGGCAAAACATTGTCAGAATTGTGGATGCAAAAAACAATTGAAAATTTTCCAACACGTGCTGAATAAGTTGTGGCGGAAGACTTACTAACCAAAAATCCAGATTCGTTTACTTATCATGTAAGAACGTCAATGCTTTTTACAAATTGTGAAATGTCATGATGAGAATTGTTGCCAGCCGATTCGAAGGTCCTATTTTGAAATGGAGTTCAAAAGATTCCTTTCCCGCCAATTCCAGTCTTTCAAACTAGTGAAGGCCTTGAGGCACCAGATGCTTTTGAGAGTGACTTGCACTGATTTCCATCTTTTTTCTCAAATCTTGGTCAGCTTGTTAAATTGTTTATTACTTATTATTATTTATTTATGCCACAGTACATAGAAATTTAAATAANCCTTGATGCCCATTATTACTCCATGAAAAGATGATAGCAGGTAGAAACTATACTATAATTTTCAGCGTTACTTATATTTAATTGATACTTCCACAAACAATGATAACAACTTTTCAATTGATTCTGCATTATAAAATGTTAGTGTAAAAACTTGTTAACTTGTTGATTAACAAGCTAAACATGTAATGAAAGGTTTTTCCTACAATTTTGTGTCATTAAAATAGATCAGCACAAAGAAAAGTTTATTTATGAATCTATTTATATTATAATTCATTCTGACATAATTGAAATAAGGGAGGGGGGGTTTGACAAGTTTGACAAGGGGTGGGGAGGAGGTTAAAAATTGCGTAAAAATTGTTGACGTAATTAATGGACGACCTCGTAATGAGTTTTTGATTGAACGTTTCAATCACAACCTTAATAAAATGCGCCATTTGGACAGTTTTTAAAAAAGTTTCAGCAAATCCGTCTTTCTATTTCTGTGTTTGTAGAATGCAATGGTTAGGAGTTAGTAAGGGGAGATTTTTGTTCATGACTTGTAACTAGATTTTGAAACCAGTGTATGTAAGCATTACACGCAACCGTTATATTGTTCTAATTACACATACTGCAAGTTAGCTATAAACCAGGGGTCGGGAACCTATGGCTCGCAAGCCAGATGTGGCTCTGGCTGCATTTGGCACTCAGACAAATGTTCAATTATTAAAAAAAAATATGTAATTATGTTACGAAATGTTCGTTATTGATTAGCAACAGCATAACAATGTTATTAAAAAGAATTCAGAGACATAATTATTGCTTTTTTAGTGTTTAAATTACACAACATGCACAATTTTACTTGAATTTTTAGTTTTAAACATGGCTCTCAGAATTACTTTTCAAAATATGGGGTCCATGGCTCTCTCAGACAAAAAGGTTCTCGACCCCTGCTATAAACTATTGATATAACAGTAAACAACCAGCGAATATACGTAAAATATATACGTAAAATATAATTTTTCATAGGCTAACTGTGCCAAATTCTCACATAGAAAATAGTGCATGTGTTAGGAATATTACCAGCTGTATTAATATAATTAGCAATTCGCCTTTTAAAAAGACAGCCACCGCGATTGATTGATTCAAGTATCAAAACTAACGGTGGTAATACTTTATATTATTGTCAAGATCATGACATCAGAGGGTTGCCGGGTATGATATTTCGCAGTCGGAAAGTTAGGCAGAGCCAGGGTAGGGATCATGATTACAAGTTGCCGTTGACGGGTATGAGGCCAGAGGCGAGGATGGTAACCTCTGGCCGAGGATTCAAATAATGCAGCCGTGAAAACGCTGCCCCGAGGAAACCGTTTCGTCCCAGCTATAGCGTGCTAGTCACGTTGTGGAAACCCACTGTGGAATCCAACACTTTCCAGGGATGGGTGGGGGAAATTTTCCTGGTCGAGCACCCTGGCGCCCAGGCGGGGGACTTGCGTGAGGGGCCTGTGTGGGGGCCGTCCTGACGAGTGGGAATCTCAAACGTGCCTCTCCGCGGCCAGATAAAAAAAGTAAAGTGTTCCATCACCAAAAATAAAGTGTTCCATCACTAAAAAGTAAAGTGTTCCATCACCAAAAAGTAGTGTGTTCCATCACTAAAAAGTAAAGTGTTCCATCACTAAAAAGTAAAGCGTTCCATCACTAAAAAGTAAAGTGTTCCATCACCAAAAACTAAAGTGTTCCATCACCAAAAACTAATGTGTTCCATCACTAAAAAGTAAAGTGTTCCATCACCAAAAACTAAAGTGTTCCATCACCAAAAAGTAAAGTGTTCCATCACTAAAAAGTAAAGTGTTCCATCACCAAAAATTCAAGTGTTCCATCACCAAAAAGTAAAGTTTTCCATCACCAAAAAGTAAAGTGTTCCAACACTAAAAAGTCAAGTGTTCTATCACCAAAAAGTAAAGTGTTCATCATTTAAAAGTCAAGTGTTCCATCACCAAAAAGTAAATATGTTCCATCACTAAAAAGCACAACAACTGACTGAAAATAATGAGACGACCTTTTCTAAATATTTCCAAATTTGACCAGAGTCCTAAGGACAAAAAAAAAACCCTGTTATAATTAACTTTCTAATGAAAGTTCTCTACATTTTTAGGTTTTTAGAAAACTGGTCAGTTTTTTCAATCGTATATGAACTATTTTAAGAACAGATAAGTTGTTTACAAAAAAAATTATATATTTATTAATGTGTGATTTTTATCGAAGGGAAATCGTATGCAAATAAAGTATGCATATCAGTGATTTTGGGGCCCTTGGACTTGGACTCATTGGGAGCCCCTGCTTTCGAATTTGGTTTCCCTCCCCCTCGCTTAGGTACGCCACTGAAATATTTCCCAAATAGTCAGTTGATTGAAATGTTTATTTGTAATTTAAAACCCTATAAAAATGTTCAGATAAATTACAAATTGCCTCTTAGATAAACTTTAAACCACATTTTTATTAAAAACAAATTCACAGAATATACTTTAAATTGAACAAATTAGGAATAAGATTGTTTTCTAAAACTAGTACCAACACAATTTTTTTTTTTTATTTAATGACAGTCAAATTTTTTTTGTCTTGTTTTTGTTTTTAAAGCTTTCTGATAGGTTCCTCATGAAAAAAACATAGTTTAAAAAATTCGTGCAAATAAGTGGGGCGTAATAAATATAGGCTATGTCTTTTGTTTTAAACCTCTGTTCTGCAGGAAACATTGTTTCAAAAGTAGCACATTCAAAGAAAACACAAACGCTTTCTGTATAGTCCCAATAATTGATGAAAGATACACTTTTGTATTCGCACGTTAAATTCTTAATTAAAAAAAAAAATTCTCATTTTTTTAATGTTTCTATTTTATATAACTTAATCGAAGTGGCTATAGGTACTCGAGTACCCATCGTCACCAATCACTATTCACACCCGAAAGTCTTAGTAATCGAAAAAAAAACTGATCCGAACCAGAGGCTTAATAAACGTCAAGTTTGCTGCGCTTTCTTTTATCAAACGAAGTGGCTATAGGTATAAAGAGAGCTCTAAGCGTACTTGCGCTCGCGCCCCAACTTGTGCAAGCCAATTTTTTCACCAGGTTGAGCTTGGCGGTCGCCTGGGAGCAGAGGTCCTGTACAAAATTGTGCATTTGTACCTTTTGGTCCAACTTAACACCCAGGTAGACCGGTTGTTTGTCCCACTTGAGAGCTAGATCGCCCACCTTGAGCTCGATCTCCTGTTTGAGAATGGTCCGCCCATTTGTGAATAGACTGTCTTCTCGGTGTTAATTTCCTGATGCCACCGCCGCATGTACCTGTTGATAGCAGGAGGTCCTGCTGTAATAGCGTTTGCAGGCGGTGGACATCTTTACCGGTGCTCCAAATTACCAAATCGTCCACATACATGGCAGAGCTAGTCGTTAGCACCTGTGGCAGGTCATTGATGTATGCAAGGAAGAGGGTGCAACTGAGGGAGTCCTTCCTCAAGTGTCCTCTTCCTGGAGGTTTCACCGCCGAATTTCGTGTTTATCGTCCGGTTTGTGAGGAAACCGGAGATCCACCTGTACATGTTCGCGGTTACTCCCAACTTCTGCAACTTCAACAATAGACCGGACCTCCCAACTCGGTCATAGGCTTGTTTGAGGTCAAAAAATACTGCCACTGTATGGGATTTCTTTTGGAGCCCATCTGTTATGGACTGGAGAAGACGGAGCACTTGGTCCACAGGCTGCATTCCCTTGCGGATCAGGCTGAGACTCTTAGTGCTCTCCAAGTGCCAGTAGAGTCTCTGGTTGACCATTCTCTCGACTACCTTCCCTAACATCGATGTCAGGGAGATCAGACGATAGCCGTCAGGTTTATCGAGTTTCTTCCCTTCTTTGGGAATAGGGACAATGGTAGCGCTCAGCCATGCTCTGGGTAGGATTCCCGTTACCCATGTTCTGTTGATAATTGCCAAGAGCGTTGTCCTTGCTATTGGGCCAAGGTTTTTAATCATTTCATTGCAGATTTTGTCCTTGGCGGCATCACACTTGTTAATGGCGGTTTGCAATTCGACCAAAGTGAAAGGTGCGGTGAAGACTTCTGCATGCGGCCCCAGCTTCTGGACCACTTCTCCATTTCGCCGGAGACGGTTAAGGTTCTGGCTCTCTCTGGTCTCTTTCTGCTTCCGGTTTATCTTTGCAAAATGCTTGTTTAGGGCATCGGCATTTCTGGCATCTGTGGTAGCTGTGCCTGTCGTCGTTTGCAAACGGACGCAGATTTTTTACCTTTCCCGTGCAGGATAATGAGTCCATCAATCGCCAGACCTTTTTGCCGTCTTTCAGATCGAGTCATCCGCACGAACCAACCCAATTTTCCTTTTTAGCCCTATGACCTCTGCCGTCAGTCTGTTGTAAGCCGCGCGAGCAGCGGCCGTCTTCAACTTACCGGCTTTGGTCCGGGCTCTCTTTCGTTCACGGACTAATTTTGCCAGATTCTTATTCCAAAAAGGACGGAACTTGCGGTTCCCGGGAACCCGTTTGTTCCCGTTTGTTCTCGGGATTGTTTGTTTTGCCACCGTGAGGATACAACTCACAGTCGTTGTATGCATCATCAATGCTTTTGGATGTATTGGGTGTCTCAGTTGACTCCGCAATCATGCGTTCTGTTTGCTCCTGGAACAGGGACCACTTGGCTTTGCCAAACAGCCAGTGTCTCCTAGCAAATCTAGGTCTTATAATGAGGGTAGGCTTGTGGTCACTGCCAATCTCATCTAGTACTTCACACTGGTTCTTCGCCTCGAGCTCAGCAGTGTTATGTCGGGACGTGACAGGGCGCTATTGCCCGTGTGAAGCAGTGTAGGTTCACTGTCACCATTCTGCAATCTGATGAGATTGGTCGTGAGCTCAACCTCCTCTAGGTAGCACCCAGAGGCGTTAGTATCGGGATAGCCCATATCACTCATATGGGCGTTAAAGTCCCCAGCTATAATTCTATTACTAAAGATGGTTGTGCACTGCAGTGGCAGGCACAGAGTGTTTCTCGGAGTATTGTAAATGTTGCTGATGGTAATAGACTTACCACCGAAGAGTATCTGAACCACCAATGATTTTTCTCTGCACAAGCTCTGCTGTGAGGTGGTTTTTCACGAGAGTTACCAAACCTCGGCACCTTACGCAGGTGCAGCGGTAGACCAAGAAGCCCGTGATGTGCAATGGGTGCTTCTTCAATAGGGTCTCTTGTAGTAGAGCCACGTCCACATCCCGGTTGTGGAGTAATTTGGTGAGTTTAGTTATTTTAAATCTGACCCCGTTGCAGTTAAGCTGCATAACTACTAGGTTTTTGGGGAGGTGACCAGCTGCGCCTATTGCCCCCCCCCCACCCCCCCCCCGTAGCACAAAAGCCTAAAGTCAGACTGAGCCCCGTCACCGATCTGCAGGGGAGGAGGGGATTCGAGTGCCCCTCAAGTTGAGATGTGTAATTTACTAGCAATATTAAAGAATAATAACTAGGCTTTTTTCTCTTACCTTCTCCCGGGTGAAAGTTACAAGTAACTTCCCCTCTTCACCTTGGGAGATAGACGCAAAGGCGTGAGTTTTTTAGCTTCAGGTAGTCAGGTCTACCCTACTAGTCTTCTGCGCCACGTAGAGGCAAAACTCTTGCAAAAGATTACCGCGACTAATGTATTACTAAATCGATCACTATGCTATGCCTAACCTGAACCCTAAATTTTTGGCAATTCGTTGAGAATTTTTATATTTTTCAGTTCTTACAAATTGGGATGCCAGGCTTGTTGCCAAGAGAAATCCATCTCATAGATATTACCAAATCAATGCATGAAGTATCAAAAGAAGTAAGTGCATGAGCTACGAAAAATATTTACATAATAATAATAAATAGCTTATTCTTGTGGCAGGTTGTTGTCACCTACAGGTCCTCTAGTCTCTAGTACTATAGAGTTTAGATGGATGCATTTTAAAAGAATGTTTTATACCATTCAATCTAGGGTGCCCAGAAATTTTATCACTGAAAACTTTTAGTTAAGGTTTTAGAAAGGTTTTAAAAAAAATAAGACAAATCTGTTTAACAGTATAATTAAATTTAATAAATTCTAAATATTCCAGACAGAGTTTTAATCTTAATTTTGATTATTGTGACATATAATGAACATAAATCATTTATCCCCAAGGTGAAGGTTAGTTATTTTTATGTACACCGTGGTGAGCCTAGCCCTAGGCTGGGGTACCGCACTATATCAGACCAATTTTCCCTCTAAGGTTGGTTGTTTTGTGTGCAAAATCATACAGTTATGTGCAAAGTTTTACAGCATCATTATTTTGGTGTGCAAAATTTTACAGTCCAGAAACACAAACGCACACTTAGAATGAAATTTGCTGTTCGGATACTCAAAACTGCTGCGCAGCGCCTGTGAGATTTATAACACCACTAATAATAATAATGTTTGCAGAGCATATTTTTTTTACATAATACTTATTATTGCAAAGTAACCTTTGTGTATTTTTTTTCCAGATGTGCCGCTTGTATCCGGAAAACCGCAAGGTGGAACTAAATGCGGCAACGCTTCTGTTGATGTCCTGCACTACGATTCAGGCACCTGAGGCCCGGCAAGTGCTTGAACAACAGCATGATGTGGATTTGCTTCCCATGGACATTTAAAATATTAAGTCAAGAATCATCTTCTGATCCAACTGAAACTCAATCTATACTTCATTCTATATCACAAGCTGGTAAAAGTGTGTCCTATGGACTAACAGAGTGTGGGGAATTTAAGTATTTATCATATATGACTCATGATATGATTAGAATTATTGCCCAATATCCAGAGGTTTTATTAATTTTATTAATTATTAATTATTAACATATAAAACCAATAAATATCCACTTTTGACAGTAATTGTTATTGATGGAGAGGGCAGGGGCATTCCTGTTCTTCATGGTTTTGTAAAAAATGAAGATAAGGAATTTATTTCTCTTTGCAGCTTCTTCTGAAGAATTCTGATGCCAGTCTTTTCAAGTGCTTCGTGGTTGACAAAGACATGGCTGAAATCTCTGCTATAAATGATCTCTTTCCAAATTTACCCGTTAATCTATGTCATTTTCACATTAACCAGGCTGTAAACAGGTTTCTTTCGAAACATGTTGGTCCTGAGAATGTTAAGCCAATTCTTGAAGCATTTATGTCTCAAGTTTATACCGAGTCGTGTGATGAATTTTTGGTGGAGTAAGGCAAATTTATGGGCAGCACAGTACTCTGTTTTCCCTGATGAGGCAGAACTTTTTTCAGTAGCTTATAAGGAATGTATTTTTAGCTCAACATCATTTCAATGTAATTGTTCATTTGCTAAAAAGATGGCATTACCTTGCAGACATATTTTTTCAATTGCATGCCGTTTTAGCAAACATAGTGTTCCTAGAGTGGTAACTTCTCAAATGGTATCTACAAGAAACAATAATTTTAAGACTCAAGGGGGTCGGTTTAATCATGCTAAAAGAATTTGTATGGGCTTGGCAAATTTTTGGGTGATTCAAGAATAAGATTTTGTAGAGAAAATATCCTTTCTTGAAACTACTGGAAAAGTCCTGAAAATTTAGATGAAAATGAATCGGGGTCACAACTTGATGAAGGTGAACCACAAACAAGTTTCATTCAATGTCAACTAATTGATTTTTTTGATATAAATGACATTCATTTTTCCCACGAGGAAACAGTTGCTGCAAATAATTTAGAAAAAATTGAAACTGAAAATAGTATTAATTCCTTTGGGAAGCTTAACCTTCACAGAGTTCGCCCAAAGGGTGACCGAAGGTAAAAAAAGATAGCTGCCCCAACAATTTTCCACTACTTGTATAAAATAAAGATGTGAATGTTTTTAATGTTCTGAAAATTATAACTTTTTGGTGAGTAAAAAAATGGCTGCCGCTATTCAAACCCGGGTCCAATAGACCAATGCCATTTGTAATCTGATGTCATTTGTGGTAGTTTATTTTAGTTAACGTTCCTTTAGTAAACTGAAGAATTAAGTTTACAAACATATAGTCCATTCAAAGGTCTTTCATTTGATACCAAATTTTGTCTTACAACGTAACAATAATTTTTTGGAATGTGTTCATGATGTATGCATCCAATGTTGTTTCAGTGTCTTTTTCAACTATTATAGATTATAGCATTTTCATTTTTTCTTCCTGACATCAATTGATGAATCAGGAGGAATAGTTTTGGAACTACATAATTGAAACTTTGCATGCTTATTTATATTGAGATTCTTTACTTTATGATGGATTTTTTTAAAAACAAATGTGTCATAGGAAAAGTTTTTAGAATGTTTGTATTCATCTATTTTATTATTAGGTTTGTGTGTTAATTTTTTTTTTCTATCTTTTCTGTTGTTTCTTTTCATTGTTTTTTTAAATCACGAAGGATATATGTACATGCATCCTGTATCGTTCATGCAGCCTCTAATTTAAAATTGCTTAATTTTTGTGTTTTTACACAATTTTATTTTTTTTTTGCATTTTCTGAATTTTTAAGGAACGCCAAATTAATCGGGAGGAAAAGTATTCTAGCTACAGCCTTCAAACATTGCATGCTTCTTTTCATTGCTTCTTTTCATTGATATTCTTTACGAAATTCAAGAGGTTTTTTTATATATATATATCCAACTAGAATACATCTGTCACCACGTGGAAATGCGTCGACTCCTGCGTCTTCAAAGGCCAATTTAACATTCATTGAATCTTTGAGGCATATTGGGCAGAAGTGGGTTGATGCACATGATCAGGTGTTGAGGTGTAAGGAGCATTCGGACGCTGAAAATACCATATGTGATGTAAGCCGCCTGCACGACAACCCCTGATTGTGGGAGGTCACTGAAGAAGACCCAAGTCCCTCAGATTTTTACTATTAGCTCGAGTGGTGATTGGAGCAGATGCAGGCCTAGAAGCATCACGAATCGCATCCCTGTGCAATGTTAAGCAGGCCAATATGAGCTCATTTATTTCAGTGGGGGACCTATGAGTCCAATGGTAATGGTAACATCACTAGACTTTTGACGCACTATCTTTGCAGAGATGAGTGACGAGATCTCATCTTCCTTTTTCCCCCGCGAAAACCTCTTGCAGTTTTCTTTTTTATTAAAGAAAGTTTTCGACATCGTGTAAGAATTTCACCACTAAGGAGATAGCTAGCAGTCAAAAGGTTACATAGCTGACGCAGTCTAGTGGATGAGTAGCGAAGGCAGGGCATTTGTTTCAAGTTAATAAAAACAACCCGAAACTGACAAACACTTTTGTGGCCTGAAATGTCGCCACACAGCGTTCCACATAATGTTATTTAGAAATTAAATTATCCGGAAATAAAATTTGTGAGAAATCTTCAAATAATGGAGAGATTTCACTACTATCTAGCAAGCGAATCGAGAACCGGAAGTCGATAGTCTTGACTGTCTATGTTGAATAAGTTGAATACCTAGTAATTTTTTAAATAAATTACATTCCTTTGCCGAGGAGTCTTTTAGATACAAACTTGTCCAACTATTGAGGAATACAATTTGAGAAACACATTCCAAAAAGGAAAAAATGTGGAGAGATTTCACTGCTGCCTATCAAGCTCTAATGAACCGGAAATCCATGGACTAGACTAGGAAAAGCTGCTTCGAATCCGAAATATCAAAAGTCATTGATGCTGCAATTCATTATTTGCTGAATCAAAACCCTGATGCAATGGTAGGAGTGCATTTAATTGAGTAGAACAACGGATGGCTCCACTGAGTAGAGAACTGTCAGGCCCAATTTTACAATATGACCATTTTGGTAGTCACATTGACAACTAGTGACGAATTGGACAAATAAATTTCCGATATTCTGGCAAAACATTGTCAGAATTGTGGATGCAAAAAACAATTGAAAATTTTCCAACACGTGCTGAATAAGTTGTGGCGGAAGACTTATTAACCAAAAATCCAGATTCGTTTACTTATCATGTAAGAACGTCAATGCTTTATACAAATTGTGAAATGTCATGATGAGAATTGTTGCCAGCCGATTCGAAGGTCCTATTTTGAAATGGAGTTCAAAAGATTCCTTTCCCGCCAATTCCAGTCTTTCAAACTAGTGAAGGCCTTGAGGCACCAGATGCTTTTGAGAGTGACTTGCACTGATTTCCATCTTTTTTCTCAAATCTTGGTCAGCTTGTTAAATTGTTTATTACTTATTATTATTTATTTA
Organism: Lymnaea stagnalis; assembly: GCA_964033795.1. Classification (NCBI taxonomy): domain Eukaryota; kingdom Metazoa; phylum Mollusca; class Gastropoda; family Lymnaeidae; genus Lymnaea; species Lymnaea stagnalis. The sequence continues at coordinate 79,349 of CAXITT010001194.1, read as the reverse complement.
TGCCACAGTACATAGAAATTTAAATAAAGACTGCTTATTGGGGGGGGGGGGG
>CAXITT010001194.1:23969-79218 GCA_964033795.1 Lymnaea stagnalis | reverse complement strand
GGGGGGGGGGGGGGAAGGGACCAAATGCCTCTCTGCCCTACCCAAATGATGTCCTTGATGCCCATTATTACTCCATGAAAAGATGATAGCAGGTAGAAACTATACTATAATTTTCAGCGTTACTTATATTTAATTGATACTTCCACAAACAATGATAACAACTTTTCAATTGATTCTGCATTATAAAATATTAGTGTAAAAACTTGTTAACTTGTTGATTAACAAGCTTAACATGTAATGAAAGGTTTTTCCTACAATTTTGTGTCATTAAAATAGATCAGCACAAAGAAAAGTTTATTTAGCGGGTCCATGGCTCTCTCAGACAAAAAGGTTCTCGACCCCTGCTATAAACTATTGATATAACAGTAAACAACCAGCGAATATACGTAAAATATAATTTGTCATAGGCTAACTGTGCCAAATTCTCACATAGAAAATAGTGCATGTGTTAGGAATATTACCAGCTGTATTAATATAATTAGCAATTTGCTTTTTAAAAAGACAGCCACCGCGATTGATTGATTCAAGTATCAAAACTAACGGTGGTAATACTTTATATTATTGTCAAGATCATGACATCAGAGGGCTGCCGGGTATGATATTTCGGATCATGATTATAAGTTGCCGTTGACGGGTATGAGGCCAGAGGCGAGGGTGGTAACCTCTGGCCGAGGATTCAAATAATGCAGCCGTGAAAACGCTGCCCCGAGCAAACCGTTTCGTCCCAGCTATAGCGTGACTAGTCACGTTGTGGAAACCCACTGTGGAATCCAACACTTTCCAGGGATGGGTGGGGGAAATTTTTCCTGGTCGAGCACCCTGGCGCCCAGGTGGGGGACTTGCGTGAGGGGCCTGTGTGGGGGCCGTCCTGACGAGTGGGAATCTCAAACGTGCCTCTCCGTGGCCCGATACGTCGCACCGGGGAGAGGTAATTTGGGAGGGGGGGGGGGGGGGGGCATAAGAGTCTAGCCCTGCTGACGCCATTTCTTAATGTCACGGGGTAGATAAGTTTTATAGAGATTCGCTGTGAGAGTTTTTGCCTGAGTGGAATATTTCGGGGAGAGGTAATTTGGGAGGGGGGGGGGAGGGGGCATAAGAGTCTAGCCCTGCTGACGCCATTTCTTAATGTCACGGGGTAGATAAGTTTTATAGAGATTCGCTGTGAGATTTTTTGCCTGAGTGGAATATTGCTCTACACATGGATTCATATCTCAACTAACCAGATTGATATTTTAGTGCTGTCAAAATAAAACGCATTATGTACCATGAAGCTGTAGTGTTGTTTGAATCGAACTAGTCCGTATGACCAACGAGTATCATAAGATAATTAGACAACGAAAGATTTCACATGAGGAAAAATAGTTGACATGAATCTTACATAGACACCATACACGGACGACATAATAATTTGAATGATAGCTTACTTGCACAATTTGTGTCTTTTCGGTATTGTCATTTTTTTTTGTTGGAGTGTCCGTTTTCTTTAGCCTTTTGCCACGTATTTTTCTTTTGCATTGTTTATAGAACAATATAAAGCTTTAGTCCTCAAGACCTGATTTCTCAGGTTCTAAAAAAAAAAATCTTTAAAACTGTATGTCATCCACTCAGTCGGCTACAGTTTGTGAAGTCAGGAGCAGGATCTTAAATTATGTAAATCAACAGTCAATCAGTCAATCAATCAGTCAATCAGTAAATCAAACAGTTAATCAAACCAACACACACACACACGCCCTACTCTCCAGTGGCCACACACTTTACTACAAATAAGCTTGTTCAAACTGTTTAGATCCAGCAAGAGCTGAATTAACATGTTCGAACTGTTTAGAAGACTTGTATTCTCGAATGTGTTTACTAAAATGTTTAGCTCCTGAAGCTTGAGAAGTTGTTGTAAAGACACAGGTGGCTCCCACAAATGTGGTAAAGCTACTTTCACGTCATGCATGGCAGCATCTTGAGTACTTGCTGGATGTATTACGCTCAGCCGGCCAGTATTTACACTGCGGGTCTGGACTCACAAGTCGGCGACAGAAATAAAGTGAAGAAGTACTGTGGTAACGGAAAGAGGATTGTGTGTATGTCTGCTAAGACTGCGTTGGTTTGGACACATTGCTTTGCAGATGTTGCATTGCAAGAGTTGTGAATGAATTTTCCTGTGCATAGTAAAAAAAACCTACGAAGTGAACTTCTTATTGCATTCTTAAAACTCGTAAGAGTTTTAGTGAACAATTAGTTTTCTTGTTTTTCTTGTTTTCCTTGTTTAACAAGGAAGTTCGCGTTTGAAAAGTTTTTTTGCAGGAGTCGCACTGGAAGGAAGTGCTACGGGAGTAGGAGTCAGGTAATTTGTCAGGGGCGTGAAGCTTTGTGTGTTTTCGAAGATGGTTCAACGTTTCAAACGTTTAGTGCACGTTTGAAAAGTTTTGTTGCAGCAATAGCACTGGAAGAAGATGTAGGATTCCAGTAATGTCAGTGGGGTGAAGTTGTTTGTTTTTTTGTGCTTTGAAACTTTAGTGCAAGTGTAAAACCGAAACAATTTGTCGTGGCAGTGAATTTTTATGTGTTTAACTTGGCTGGATTTCGTACGGAAGAAAAAAATGACTGAGGACGGTATTTGCTGCTGTGGAGACATACTAGGAATCGTTAGGATGGCGTCATAGTAACTTTTGTTTAATTGTCCTGAGTGCATAAGTAAATGAAGAGAGTATTTCCAGAATTGTAGCAGCAAGGCGAAGTAAATGGCAGGCGGGATGTGGGGTCATGTTTGAAGTAAATGGCAGGTATGTATGAAGACTTCCGGCTGCAACAAGATGGCAGAGAAAAAATTCAAAAGAGCACAAAAGGAAGGAAACATGGATTTTACAAGAAAACAATTGTATGAAATAGTTCTTTCTTATGAATATATGCTTAAGAATCTGCAGAGGATCAGAATCTTTGTTTCGGATACGTAATTTTTCTCTCAACAACATTTCGTTAACAAAATCTCCATTGTCACTGAACAAAGGATAACTTCCGGCTACAACAAGATGGCGGTATAGTAATACACAATGGGAAGGAATCTCAGTGTGTAGACGCAAGGGGGATAGTTTATTGGAAATTGTCTTCGACGCAAGAAAATTCGAACTTATCATTAATTTTTATTGTTTTGCGGTTCCATTCAGGATCAGAATTTATGCTATCAACGTATTTCTCCTTTAAATTAAATTACAACTACAATATAGATCTACTGTTGAGCTGAATAGGAAGAAGCCATCTTGTTCGGAAGCAGCTGGAAGTCTTTGTACTCAGCTCTCACCTGTGGTTCCAAGAAGCTGTATCATGCACAGCGACTACAACCCAGACAACGATTCCAGGTTGAAGGGCATAGAACTTTCGGAAAAAAAGGGATTGTCCCCCAGCATGTAAAGACTGAATCCGGCAAATTGTGCGGAAGAACCACTACTTGGTCAACGGAGTCCCCACCATCCCGGGAGTCCTGAGCCAAGTTTTGGGTTCCCAACGATTTGTTTCCCCCCGGGAAGGCGTTTTGTTGCCTCAAACCCGCGTTTTTCCGGGAGCTGTTCGGACCGGACAGAACGGCTTTAACTTCCTCTCCGGGGGAGGCGTTGCGTTGCCTCGACCCACTGCTCTGAGAGCTGTTCGGGCTGGACATGTCGGGACGAAACGGTCGCCTAGGGGTGGCTTTCTCAGGGCCACGTCTTTTTAATCACTGGAAAGGGTTTAGGACCCACTACCTCATACCCATTACCGGCAACACGTAATCATGTTAGCGCTTACTTCCGTTGCGTTAGAAGTCATGGGTTTGATCAAAATATCTTCCTCCCAGTGGAGGGGGGCTTTGCGTTACCCCCCCCCCCCCCAGCTCAGATAGGGACATGTGATCTTTTGGCTTCAGGGAGCATGCCCTATACTAGTCTTCCACGCCACGAAGAGGCAGATCACTTGCACACCACCTCGAGCAAAGTGGTGTGAGTTTCTGAGCCATCCTGAGGGAAACTTGGAAGTAAAGATGTGTCTAAAATAGTCTATCGCGCTAAGGCGTCATTTGCGTAATTATTTAGATCGAATTAATTTTATTTTTATATGGCAATTTTAACATCACACAAAAATACGCACTAAGAATAACAGATGTTTGGTTTTTGTTGGGAAATCATATTTATTAGACATCAGAGTATTTAATATAGTTCATGGGCGTGAAATAACAAGTGTGCAGTTAAGTATCATGGGGGTGTAACAAAAACTGGATTTCATGTTTTGTCAAGTAAGTTTAGTAGATTAGAATGGAAGATTTACGCATTGCTTTCGCCAGAGTTTGGCAGGCTGGTATTACTTCCTTATTATTTGCTATATGCTGTGTATTTTGTGACGTATATTTGTGCATAGAAAATGGCGTACTTAATACTATAATGTGTCAGTTATGGAGTTCTTTATTTATAATAGAGACGTTATGTTATGAACGATAGACTTCTGCTTCCTTTTCCTATCAATGGGTTATTTCTTGACAAAAAACGGTTGATGAAGGCACTGCACTCTCACTACGACACAGGGCAGTAGATTTCCTTGCATCAGATTGGGACAGATTTGGAGACGCTCTTCCAGTTCTTCTTTCCACCGCAACTAAGTTATCACAATAAATCAGGTATTCTATCAATACATGTCAACATCTGGAATATTTTGTGGTGAGGATAAAATTCAAATCCGAGATTCTAAATACTACTTCAAACATGACCCCCACATCCCACCTGCCATTTTGTTGTTGGTCCGTCGAGGATCGACGATGACCATCGAGTCGTCTGGTGACTGATGACTTGCGCTGGTGACTTTTGTTTAAAGTGAGGAAGAGTTGCGCAGCGTCAACCTCACTCTCTCGTCCGAGCCCACCATATCCAGTGGCAAGACTCTACGTCAAGACGACCAGGGATGGGTACGGTTGCAGGAATGGACATTGTATGCGCCTTACGGAACTCCAACTCCGGGTTTGAATTCAAAATTCTCTTCTCTTAGATGAGTTGCCGACCAAGGTAAACGAGTCTCATCCACCCGGGGTGATGTTTTTGCTTGACCGGCCTTTGGCTGAAATTGAGGTTTGCTCAGTTTAGACCATTCAGCCACCCAGTCACCCATGCAGTGAATGACCATGGCGTTCTACGTGTCTGGTCATGTTCTCAGCGATTCACACCACTGTGCTGTTTTGCTCAAGGCCGAGTTGCATGGCCGGAGTCCCCACCATCCCGGGAGTCCTGAGCCAAGTTTTGGGTTCCCAACGATTTGTTTTTTTTTTAAAACAATTTTGTGAGCTATATAAATATAATTTCAAACAGAGCTGCGGCATGTGTGGATCAATCGCTACAAGTGTGTGGACTGAATTTTGAAAATCCATGCTTCTCACGTGGCCAGCTGTATGGGTTTCTCTCAGTCATAATTTTGGGGAGGGAGGGCAGTGCCTCCCCCTCCCGAGCAAGTCAAGTGCCATCCCTCTGGGGTAAAATGTGTAATAAATATTTATAATTAAAGAAATTTCATTTTGATAACATTTTAAAAGTAAAAGAAATGTGTACCTATCATTGATTACAATTAATAGAACAAATAAAATATCGCTTTGTTCGATATATAGTGATGATCGTTCAGGTTTATCTTGTTACAGGCTCGATTATAAATATCGTATTGTTTTCAAAACTGGCTGCGCCTGATAATAAGCCAAAATCTTACTTTATTTTATTCGCATTTATCGGTGTTTGTAACTATTTTTTTTTTGCTGCTGCCCTAGTTGAAAGACTTTAATAACACTGTATTAAACTACCTTTACATCGAAATAAATTTCTATCAATTGAATATAGTTATTGCTAAGTAATTAACATGTGCAATATGTTTTCAAATTATATTTCATCATAAAAGCATGACGGTTAAAGTATAGGCTGAGTGTTAATTTTATAAAATGTATGCTTTTAAAAAAAAAAAAAGTTTTTAGCTAACATTTTGATGTAGTAGATTTCATACAAAAATATTGAGTTAGATAAAATGAAAAAAAAAATGAATAAATGAAAAAAAAAAGGATACTTTAAAACAAAAAATTAGGCATTTAACGGTTGCATAAAAAGTGAGGACATTTCATCAATTATTATTAAATCAAGTGCGTTTCTCATTTTGTAACACAGTTTCTGAAACAGCAGAGTCAAATGATTTTTTTAAAAAAATACTTAGCCTTTATTCATTTAATCCCCAACGACTTTTCTTATCAAGAGAAGGCATCTGTGCTCTGTGTACAAGGGAAGGCATCTGTGCTCTACGTCCATCTCTTCACAAAGCTGCCCAAACAGGCTCACGCCTTATTAACGAATGTTAAGGGTGTGTGCTTTGATGGGGTTAATAACTTTAGCGACATAAATCAATACGCTGTTAAATTCTGGTGACATTTTTCGGCTCTCCAGCATTTCCCTGTGAATGATACAAAGCGTAGATTCACTCTTTGGTGCAAAATCCTTAATTCGAGCAGTTAAACCAGAAAGTCGTCCGGTCATGGCAGCAGCTCCGTCTGTGCATATGTCGACACAAAAGGACCATTTTAGTTGTCCTGATCTGTTATATAACCATCCAGTGACTGGAACAGTTCTGCTCCTGTGGTGTTTGTTGGCAAAGATAAATCCATATTTCAATTAGGACTCATGGTATTGTCTGTTAAAAGTTTTATGTTTCTTTGATGTTGAAGGCTCTTCTTCTGTCTCTTCTGTCTCTTCACTAAGCCTTTTCTTTTTCCCAAGGAAACTTTCTAGCGTAGTCTGTTTCGTACTCATTATTTTGGGTTAAATTTGAGCGCTCAAATGACCAAGATGAATCTGGAAATTAAACATCATTAAATGGGGACAAAAAAAAGGGCACCAATGAATTATGAAACGAATTAATATTGTTATTACAAAAGAGAAGTAACAATTTTTATGTGTCTGAAACTTATGGTATCAAAATACGGATTTAGTCATATTTTTAATTATGTACACTATTTTAGCACTATTAAAAGAAATCAAGCAATCAAACAGTTCTTTTGTAAAAAGTTGACCCCGTGATTCGAGTGCAACATGTTATTATTTCCTTATATAATACAAGTCATGTTACAAACAAACTCTTAATGTAACCTTTATAAATAACAATAAAATCATTAAGGGCTCTCAAGAACTAGGATTCACTTTCTTCCTCCTACTCACTGTTGTCAGAGACCTGGCAGCGCTTCTTTTTACACAGCTGAGTAGCTTTGGCTTATGTGAGGAAAACTAAGACTCTCTGTATAGCTTGAAGATCCTCAGTAAGTTTGGCCCTGAACTTGTAATAGTGCATAGCTGAAAAGAGCTATTCACACAGATAGGTACTCCCAAAAAGTCGTATGTTCCGCTTGAACACAATAACGGGAATGCAATAAAATGTCCAACCTTGTCTGTTTTACTATTCAGCTCCCCGCGCGGGGCATCTTGCACATTAAAGAAGAAAGGGTCAGCAAAAAGCTGAAAAGTGGCTGTCTGTGTTTTTAAGTCTAAAAAATGTAGAGAACCTGACTAGGTAAAAAGGCATAAGAAGAAGATTTAGGCTTGGAATTTACCTCACTCATAAACACTAGCGGCAATTTTAATATGGATCCTTTGATTGCTACGATTTACACAATTACGGGCCGCGCATTAACACTAAACTCATGTAGCGGGCCGGAAAATATCGTCTTGCGGGTCACAAATGGCTCGCGAGCCGCGAGCTTGAGACCCCTATATTAGATGTTTATATATTAATATTCACGATTATATCATTTTTTATAAAAATAATGTAAATATTTATACTTTCCCCCTTCATTTTCGATGTATGCAGAAAGTATGCGGGAAAGAATTTCAAAATATATAAATATTTCATTTTTGGTTTCGGCTTCGGTTTCGGACGAATTTCATTTTAAACTTTCGGCATATTTTGGCTTCGGCCGAAATCAGAAAATCACTTTCACATGAACACTAAGAAAAACGATAAATATTTTTTTTTTAAAATGAAATCCCGTGACTTTCGGTAATCCCGTTTTTTTTTAGCATCCTTTATGGTCCGGTATTCCGGTGTTTCCGATCCCACATTGCAACCCCTACTAGCTAGACATCGCTAGGAGAGTACTCACTAGTAGCAGTAGTATCTTGAATGTGGTTCAGTGGTTCCTAGAATGTTTGATTCCAGGCGCTTATGCCAAACTTAGGTTTTTACCATTCTTTTCTGCCCTCTCGGATACTACTTTTCAGTTCAGTGCTATTTTAATTTTATTCTGTTTTTACTGTTGTTTGTTCATTGCGGAGGAAATGCTGCACATGGGGCGAAGCCGGCAAATAGTGCCACTTATTGTATAGAAAATTTCTCCCAGGGCGGATCAGTAAACTGAAGTATTTGGGATTTGATATTTTAATTCACTATTAAGAACCAATATAAAGAAGAATTTGGTGTCCGCTGTGACTGCCCTCTTAGCCCCATTCTCATGGCACCCAGAACGACGCATATTATGGGGACTACTGGTGACTCATTTAAAAAATAATAAATTATCCTGTGACGTCACAATCGTTTGATGTCACCGGTGTTTTTAATAGGAATGTGCTAAAAGCACGTAATTGTGGAGGGGGGTGGGGCGCCCCCCAAAAAAATCAAGCACAACACCACCCCCACCCCAACAACCTGTATGGTTACGGTTGCTGTGTTCTATGTCCGTACGTCCGTACTTATCATCAGAAAATATGGCAAGCTTATAAAATGGAAATAATTTAATGTTTCTTGGGCGGCACGGTACCGGTACTGGTCCGCAGCCCGGGATTTGGGACCACTGAATTACAGCACAACTTTAGGGCCCTAAAATATACGAGACCCCATGCAGCTATACGGGTTGCAGACCTCACACTCCAAGGTTGCTCCGAGGTCACACACGATGGCTGCGAGGTCACGTGACATCCAGTTTAGTGTATAATGATGCAAAACTATATTTATGTAAAAAAAAAAGCATTCTTGCATTTTAATTGTCAGAAAATTTCCGGGGCCTATAAAGTTTTAAGGGGCGAGTCCAAGCAAGGGAGTATCTCTCGACAAAAATGCATACCCATAAGGGCTCCCAATGGAATGACATTAGTCATTGGGCTAGTGGAAGAGTTAGTGATGTCCTATTTTTAATGGGTATTTCTAGCACCTCTCACCCAAAAGTCTGAAATGTCTTCATCAGTGGCGCTTAATCCCACCACATCTCAACACTGCACGACGGGTGAGCCGGTATAGATCGATTTCGCTGCTCCTGAATTCAGCAACCTTTCAATGTGTCCTGTCCAGAGCAGTCTACCTTTTTTTTAATTGTTGGATGGGTATTTGTACACTTAAAATTGTGGTCATATTTTGAGCAGGTTCTCTGCTTTTCTGGTACGAACCAAGTGCTTAAGTTACTTTTGGACTTATGATAGTGGTGCATATTGCTTCTTTGGTCCCATAGAGAGGTTTTTGATTTTACCTCCGATTGTATTACCTTTTGCTTATTTATATTTGAGAGTAACTACTCTCTCAAAGATATCGTTATTCATATTGATGTTGTCATCAGTGTGCGTATTTCCTGAAATTATCATACATATTGCCTTCGCTTTATTTACACTAAGATCAGCTTTGGCAGTGACATCTTCAAGTTCCCTGAAAGCTTTAATTATATCATTGCTGTTTCTACCAAGTAGCGCTATATCGTCTGTGTATGCCAGGCATTGCATTGCAGTGGTTGGCTTTATGACCTTCTTGATGGGTTGTTCTGTCCTACCTCTCTGTTGCTCAGCAGTATGTTTCTAATGGATTTTCGAACATGATGTTGAAAAGGATGCATGAATTTCCTCGTCTGCGCCCCTGATTAATTGGGAACTCCCTGAGTACTCTCTCTGTACTTGGATTCTACTTTTGGAGTAATCCATCTTCATGTGTATGAGTCGGGTATGTTTGTTAGGGACTCAAATTTCCAGAAGAGCATTGCACAGGTATTTCCTATCTATGCTATCATATATTGATTAGTCCACATATATTTGGTGTATGTTGATGTTGATGTCTTAGCAATTCTCCACGATACATCCAATAGTAAATAAACGAAAGTCTGAAATGCCACTTCATACATAGTCTGAAAATATATTGAATCCATCACTGCATTTTGAATTAATTATTTTTAAATTAAGTTTTCTCAAGATTCTTTTGATTCCACAATTTACGCTACTTCATACCTTAACGTCGATCAATGTGACTTAATGGGGTTAAATCTAATCTTGGTTCAAATGATTATCTTTGGTGCACAACAACAAGAATGAATTTAGTTTATAAATGGCACTTGGCGCCATAATGCCTCCACCGCCGCTTGAAAAATCATTTCCCTGATCATTTTGGAGTATATCATGCATACTCAAAAATGCAGCTTTTGATTGTTAAACAATTACAAATTTTCCGGTTAGGAAAGGCCACCGGGATGCTCGATTTCTGCCCTACTTCCCGAAAAAATGGCAGCATTGCTTGCCCTGAAGACCAATTTTGGTGCTGATCTAAACATTGCCCAGCGGCGGGCCTAGTTTAAGCGCCACTATGTTAACTGTTTTGACTCGCTACCTTTCTCGATAGAAATTCTGCAGTTGTCCTAAAATCCCGCTGGTAAGGCTTAAGAAAGAATGCGAATACCAAATATTCGCCCCACCCCTTTTCTACGTCGCTGGTGTAAAACCTCGCTGCCAGGGGACAAGATGTATTTTTACTCCCCCACCCCCCCCCCCCCCCCATGAAACCCTGAAACTCGTTATTTTCATCTCCCCCCCGAAAATCCAAAGTGTCCCCCCGGGAGAAATATTGTCTGAAAGAAATACTGTGTTACTAGATGTGTGCTTTTTTGAGGGTGTGGCGAATCCATCGCCATCTGTGCTGTCCAACTGCTTCTTGTGTCCGTCGACAGAAATCCTCCTTGGTGATGACTTTGGACAATGGATTCGTAGATAATCGTTGATAGACATTTGAGAGTAGCTTATCTCTTAAAGTTGAGTTTGTATTTGTTATCACTGTGTTTTCTCAACATTATATTTTGTATAATCTTTTAGACCTATAATTGCTTGGGCATTTCAAAGTTTCCAGGATACTTTACTTATATTTTTTTTCTGTCCAGTAGCTTGATATATAAAGTTCCTGATGGTTGTTCTATCCTGATTGACAACTATGTATGCATCTTTAAAAATGTTTTCTTAATGTTGAAAAGTGATGACATCATGATGAATTCTCTTATCTAAGGCACATTAAATGAGAGCAGGTTAATTTGTTAGGGACGTCGTTCTTGTAGAACATTGCATAGGTCAGTGGTCCTAAAACCCCTCTCCCCTCGCCAAACGCTTACGTACAAGTAGCTTTTAGCCCCATCACTATTAAAAACACAAATGACATCAAACAATTTAATGGGTCATTGTGACGTCACAGGATTTTTTTTTTAAATGAGTCGCCCAGTAGTCCCCATAATATGCGTCGCTCTTGGTGCCATGTTGCCCTCAGGCAGAGCCATGAGAATGGGACTAAGAGGGCAGTCACAGTGGGCACCAAATTCTTTTTTATATAGGATCTTAATACCAGAGATTTTCGTAAGTAGGCCCACTCGAGCATAAGCCCATGGGCCTGTATACGGAAAGTCTTTCCGTATACAGGCCCATATTAGGTTAAACAATTCAATTATTAAACCCACATACCGAAAATTCTGATGAATCGTCGCTGTCATTATTATAAAAATAAATTTTAATGTTTTTTTTTTTTATTGTTGCTAAACACGAAACTTGAAACGATAAACGTAAAACCACAATTGTATTAATTTCGGAATATTTTATGGGAAAATATTGTTTTTTGAAACGGCACATGCATTTCCGTTTCCGTTTATGATTTGATAAGTGTTCTTTAAAACATGCCTACAAAAAGAAAATCCTAGACAATCGACAATAAATTGGATATAATTAAGATACTAGAGAATGAATATGGAGGGAATATTAGTCTAGCATCGAGACAGACAGGAAGCGAATAGGAGAGTGGTTAAAACAAAAAAAAAAAAGAAAAGATTTTTGCCAGGGAGAAGATAAGAAAAGAAAAAGACAGATTGAAGGCCAGCCTTTCATGAAAGGTTGGAGCATGATTTGTTTCATTGGATTGTAAAAAAAATAGGGAGCAAAAGAAAATTATCAACTATAAGGATATAAATAGAAGGCACGATTGTATAATATGCTCTGATAAATGGATCTATAATTTTTGTCAGAGGCATAACAAGTTCACGAAGAATAACTCATCATGGCCAACAAGATGACAGAGATAAAATGGTGAAAAATGACATGTAACGCGTGCATGCAGCAACGGTAGGACTTACCGATGATGCCACTTTCAACATGGACGAGACCCCATTATTCAGAGTTCAACGTTACATTTTGTTGGTGACAAAAATGTTGACGGCCTGAACACAAGGCATGAAAAGACAAGGTATACAGTGGTTTTATGCATAAGTGCCACTGGTCGGGTTATCAAGGCCATGGAAATACTGAAAGGACATAAAAATGTACCGAAATGTGACATTCCGGAAAATATTTTTTTGACAGTGTCAATGATGACATATTTTATAGGAAATTGAATAACGATTGAATGGCTAGAAAATGTCTACAAAGAAGAGGGCCTTATTTCGCAACAAGAAAATCGTTGTTGATCACATGGACAGTCATGGACAAAAGTAAAGCTGTTCTTGCAGCATGTACACACATAAATGGAACTGTCAAACTTTTTCAGGCCAAAACAACATCATTCCTCCAGCCCTTAGATGTTGGTGTCAATTTCCCATTTATGGCTATTTTAAAGCAGAGATGGAGAAAAGGTTTGAAAATAGGGTGAAGGAATATACACAAGGTGGATACAGGAATAAAAACATCTTATGAGCAATTACTTCAAATGGTGTCAGAAAGCGTAACAATGAAAACCTGAAAACATACGAAATCATTTAGTGCATGTGGGGTAATACGTGATGATGACAAGCATCTCAACCAGCGATTGAAAGCTGTAATCAGTTTTGAAGCCGAAGAAGGTATCAGACGTGCACATGAACAGAACGATGATGAAGAAGAATCTGATGACCCTTTTGAAGATCTTACCGATAATGACTCTGTTTGTAAACATTTTTCGTACTTTTTTAATATTTTCAAACAGCAAAATTTTTTAAGTAAATTATCTTAACAGTAGTTTAACTGATTCGTATTTTCAATATAAACGTGGTACAAACTTGGTACAAAAATCTCAATCATGTATAACATCAATTTTCCGTTTTGATGCTTATTTACGTAAATCTCCGGTAGTAAATTAAAATATCAAATCAGAAAGACGAAGGAGTCAAACATCATCTTTTTTTTACTGATCCGCCCTGGGAGCAACTTTCTATACATTAAGTGGCACTTTTGCCGGTTTGGCCCCATGTGCAAACAACAATAAAAACAGAATAAAATTAAAATAGCACTGAACTGAAAAGTAGTATCCGAGAGGGCAGAAAAGAAGGGTAAAAACCTAAGTTTGGCATAAGCGCCAGGAATCAAACATTCTAGGAACCACTGAACGTTGGAATAAATATTACTGTACTACTGCTACTACTGAGTACTATCCTAGCGATGTCTAGCTAGTAGGGTTGCAATCCGGGATTCCAAATCTCAGAAACACCGGAATACCGGCCCATAAAGGATTCTCCAAAAAAAAAAAAAAAAAAAAACGGGATTGGATGTATGAAAACCGAAATTTTCGAAAGTCACAGGATTTCATTAAAAAAAACATATTTATCGTTTTTCATAGTGTTCATGTTGTAATTAAAGCAAAAAATAGCAATGATTTATGTGATGTGGGAACCCCTCACAACACGTGTATGAAGTTCAAAGAGAGCCAATCGACGGACAAGATCTTTGTACTGTCTGTGTACATTTGTAACGAATCATGGCATTTTTATTATTTTTGTTTTTACATTGTGCGTGTGTAGTGTGCAAGTGGAGACAAGTCACGACGTGAAGGTACACATGATTGGTGAGTAAATCTCGTCATTATAGTGACAAATAAGTAATTGGCATAGTCGAATGAAGACCGAACATTCTTAGATTAAGAGTTTGTTTGTAACACGACTTGTATTCTATATGGAAATAATAACATGTTTCACTCGAATCACGGGGTCAACTTTTTACAAAAGAACTGTTTGATTGCTTGATTTCTTTTAATAGTGCTAAAATAGTGTACATATTTAAAAATATGACTAAATCCGTATTTTGATAATCAAATACCATAAGTTTCACACATAAAAATTGTTACTTCTATTTGGTAATAACAATAATAATTCGTTACATTCATTTCATAATTCATTGGTGCCCTTTTTTTTTTGTCCACATTTAATGATGTTTAATTTCCAGATTCATCTTGGTCATTTGAGCGCTCAATTTTAACCCAAAATAATGAGTACAAAACAGACTACGCTAGAAAGTTTCCTTGGGAAAAAGAAAAGGCTCTGTGAAGAGACAGAAGAAGAGCCTTCAACATCAAAGAAACATAAAACTTTTAACATTCTATATTTTGTATTTGCTTTAGCAGCAATTCTGATTGATTTTCACAGCTAACTCTCAATTAATGGTTCCGAAAGATTTGTAACTATTTTTATGAACCTGTGAATGTGAATGTTGTTAATGTGCTGGAAATGATCAATTTTTGTTGTGTAAATACCCATTTTTATTATACTTCGTGGGCAGATTTTTGTTCCCAAACTTACATCTATTGATTTATTATTAAAAGCATTAATATCGTGTAAAATTTGTAAAGATATCTTACTATTTTTTTTACTTTTTCTTTTAAAAAAAATAAAAAAATTAAGTCTGTAGTAAATTTTTAGTTTTTATGAAATTATTTTTGTAAAATACTTTGTTTTCCTCTTTGCCTGATAATTTCACAATGATATGCATTAAATTTTATCCTATTTGACTCCTGTATTTTAATATTGCTTAATTGACTTTAAAAAAAAATGTTTAAATGAACTAAAAATAATAAAATGGAATTTTTGTCACCTTTTGTAAAATTCTGCTTTTTTGTTTGAAATAAATTTTTATTTACATTCTTATGACAACCCTAAAAAATTGTATTTGTTATATATATATATTTATATATAACTGGTTGTGTGTGCAAGAGGTTTGAAAGTTCCAACTAAGTTATTTTAGAAGAAAGAGGATATCAAAACTACACTTATGAGTAGTAATGTCATCAACACTTCCCCGCATGGTCTTAGATCACAGTAAATGGCTCTTTTTATGTTACCAGGTATCAGTTCAGTATTTTATTTTCAATGTGGCATGGCGTATTTGCCTTGACCAAACTCCCTTCATAGTATTCACAATCACATTGTTGTTCCCACTCACTCATTACTTCTGTACATTAATGAAAAAATGATACAAACAATAGCTTACTGTAGCTTACTGTACCAACAGGGAAGGCGAGAAAGTAAAAGGACAAATGGCAAAGGAATGATGTGACCTAATGGAATGTTGTTATGGGCTCCACAATGTCCCCTAATTTATTTTACTGCAGTACACAACTCAAATAACAACCAAACCAAAACATTCACAAGCCAGTTATCCATCCCTGTGGCGCTACAGCCCACAAGCCAGTTATCCATCCCTGTGGCGCTACAGCCCACAAGCCAGTTAAAGTTTTTTTTCTATTTAATTTTAAATTATGCGCTGGTGTGTTAGACCCAGTAACCAGTTAAGTCTCTTTCTCATGCTTTATATACCATTGCATTTTTTATTAATTTACCTTGTGAATTAGGTGGAGTATGAGATTGAGCTAGATTATATTGAAAGGAGATTCAAGATTTCAGAAAAAAACAGTAATTTTTACTCGCAGTGTCGGGAAAAGGTTTTCATTAAGTCCAAGCTCTCTTTAGAGGAATATTTGAATTTAATTCATTAAGTAAGAAATTTAACCAAACAAAAAAATTAAAAGGAATAAAACGACGAATCTCTGAAACAAGGAGAAAAAAAAATATTCTCATACTACTACTTCTACCGTTTTAACACCTGGGTCCAAAGCCATTTAATCAATACGGATCCACTCCGGGTCCAAATAGCCCTATTTTTAAAAGAGACCCGGGTCTGAATCGCCGCATCCATTTACAATTACTAAGTAAGGAAATAATTTTTTTAAATGAGCCATAAAGAACACAATGAAATGCACCCCAAGATTTTGTTTAAAAATTATGCTTTTATTTTAGTGTTTATTTTATATAAAGTGTATGGTTATTTACATCAAACAATAAAAAAAAAAGTGAGATGTGAATTAAAAAAAATTCAACTCTAGTGAGAAAATGGTAATTTTTAACAGCTCCATATTTTTATGCCAATAACCAGAGATGTAATAATCATAGGACTAAAAAAAACTGTCACCAGTTTTTTTTTAGGGATAAGGGTTTTTAGAAAGTTTAGTTGACAAGTATTGACACGCTTCATTTTTTAAATAGAGTGACAAAATTATCAAATGCTCATCAAAGTTCTTCATATTGTACATTAAGTGGCATTCTCAGAACAACACAATCGGGTATTAATATAATTTAAAAAATTTTTTGGAACCATGCAAATTAAATAACATCTCCCCTCCCCTTCCCAACATTTCACCCCAAAGGGAACATGTTGGGGTCAGTAGTGTCAAACAGTGAAAGACCAAACAAAAGCTTTTAAAAATTCAGACAATATAAATAGTAAACTATAGGATTTCAAGGTGTCTATTAAAATGCTTTTATATTGATATTATAGTATAGGAAGTTGATAAATCAGGTACAATTCTTAAAAAAAATAATTTAAAAAATGTGACATCAAGTATTCCTGCCGCACTCCTAACTAACCTGATTTTGCTATAACAATCAATTTAGAAGAAATTTAATTTCGTGGACAGTTAAAGCTTCTAGTTCTTGTGTTACTTAGTACAGTGCATTTATTGGCTCACAGATAAATAGTTTAAATGATTTCAAATTTGTTTTTGGATAAAAATAATTTTACTTGTACTTATACAATCTAATAATTCAACTCTTAAATCTATAATTAGTTCAAGCATGCTGTGGGTTTGTGCATTTCAACTTACAATTCATCATTTGGGAGCATGGCACAAGCTTCCATTTAGCCCCCCCCCCCCAAAAAAAAACCTGCTAATCCTAAGTTACTATATGGACACTCCAGATCAATTTATTTATCATGGGTGGCTATTATTAAGCTCATTTTCATGAGCAAACTAATAAAACAATCAGGTGACTTTTAAGATAAAAATCAACTTAGATATGACCCAAAGAGTAGTTAGTAGTAAATTTAAGGAGATACAAAACAAGAAATTAAAATACATTAGTTTCTTCTATTTGTTCTTATTTATATTTTAGCTAATCAGGGGAGATTAAGCCATTCATAATCTTACAATTTGGATTCATTTACAGTAGACATTTAATTGGACTATTTGTAAGTAAGTGTAGTAATAGCAGTAATCTATGTAATAAAATCAGTTATTTTTAAAATAGATTAACTGTAGTTTTCTTTAAAAGCTTTGTCTCCATACTTAACATAATAGTTCTGAATTGTGGTTTTTGTTATGCAATGCTTTGACTTTCATCAGGCTCAAAATACCCTCAAGTTTAACTTAGTTTAAGTTTATCTTCCTTCCTTTGAAGATGTACTGTGTTGAATTCGTTCATTGCTAAGTCACAAAATCCAGAACGGGACAACCAAATGTAAGAATAACTAATTTCAAGATATTTTAATTTGTCTGTGCATTCAGGATCATATTTTAAAAAAATTTGTCTCTTTTATACAGCTTGCGAATCGCTGCACAATCAAGTTGATAATCAATGGACCAGCCATTATACCGTAATTAGATAACAAGTTTGAAAAAAAATTAAGTAATACGAAAAAAAAAAGAAAAAAAAAGGATAAAGTCATAAAGAGTAAGCAAGATAGAATATACAACAAAAATATTCTGAATCAAATACAACTACACATCATATTACGGTATTTAATTAGCCATAAAATAAATAAAAGGGAAATAATTAGTTATTTTTCAAATAAAGATCTTCCTGTTTGTATACTAAATGCAAGCAAAATGTAAGCTAGACATCAGATGATGATGATATTTAACATGTGACCTATTTACATGCATCTGTAAGTAATACTCTGTGGGTTTACTTTTGATTCATTATGTACAAATGTACAAATCAAGGTAACTTCATTATTATTGTCTTCTTGTTTAGCACTAGTGGCATGGAGACAAAAGTCATGTGACATGAATGAAATAAAGGACCAACTCCCCACATGCTGTGTGTCTTGAGCAGTTAGAAATATGAACACGTTGTTAATCAAATTAAGACTTATTTGCATTATACATTTGTTTAAAATCAAGAAACTTGTAAATTTAATTTTAAATGGAACTTATTGGTAACAATGTACTACATTTGCTAAAATCATAATTTTAAGAATCCCTAACAGCAGGATCCTTAAAGTATGTAAACCTTTGTTTAAAGTTCTATTTATGAAAAGTAGGGAACGATACACACAAAGTATACAAATATTCACTTGTTCATAAAATTCCCAAGTCTTGCAATGGCACGACTGCAATTTAGAATATTACTATAACAATACAACTTTATGCACAGGCAGGTTGATAAGTTAAGGGGTTGCCACCTCAGACATTCCAAAAATATCATGCAACAAAGAATGATCAGAACATAGAGAGCATTTGTACACAAAGCATTTGTGACTGAACAAAGTCAGCAATGGAACAGGAAAAATTTAACGATGAGAATAATAATTAAAAAACTTTATAAAATAGGCTCTTATAGACAACATATAAGTAGAGAAAATATTTTGAGGTTTTTAGTGTGATGGTTTTACACAAAATTGTTTGACACCAAGCTGGCAACTCTGGATTTATCTGATAAAATTAATATAATCATATTTTACCTATGTGTGTGACCATACACTCAATATATTAAGAGGATTCCAATTGTTCAGTTTTAGTGACTAACTTCGACAGATGTAGTTTAAAATTTAAAGCAATTAAGGTTTATAACTTGTTTAATTATAAATTTTTATTTACAAGGATGAATACGTAATGCCAAAATGAATTACTATAAGTTATAAAATGATCCAGTAGAATTCTTTGGGCTTACAACATTTAGTTTAAACAAGTGCAACTTGAAGTCACTAAAAGGAGGTGAAGCATTTCCTTATTAAATAAAAACGTAGGTGGGGACCTTGAGGTACAAATCAGTTACATGTATAAAAAAATAACTCTTGTTATGGGTCTAGAGCAGATATTGATTGATAAGCTGAAATAATGATCCTATCTATAATATAAACATAAAAGGATGAATACAACTGCAAACAAGTGACATACTAATATGGTGACAGGACCATTCTATAAAAGGGATTCATTATGTTTTTGCAGTCCAGCACTTTCTTGATTTCAACCCCCCCCCCCCTATTCATTAAAAAGTAGGTGCTTGCTAGGTTATTTCAATGCACATTTATATTTTATAGAGAGGTGTTGACTTTCATTAAATTGTAAAATATTTAATTAAAAAAGTTATAGACAACTGCAGATGAAAAAAAACATTTTAAAAACTGGATTAGTTTCTGCATTTTCATGTTATTAAAAAAAATTATTCAAAATTAAGCAGATGTGACACCTATGCATTATCTTTTAGTCAATGAAAATTATAATGAGCTCTTATCTTGTTTGGTTTATTTTTAGCTTTTATAGATGAAAATACATACACTATTCTGTCTTTGTTACAAAAATGTCTGGGTCTTCCCACATCTCACGGCACTGCCCTCCACGTCCCCTGAAGGGTGCACCCCTGTTCTAAAAAAAAAGAATTATCTACTGAGGGCCTACATGCAATAGGGTGGATTGCCTGTTTACTCAAGAAGGACCTCTTTTATCATCTCCTTGTTGCTAGGGATGATTTTGTCTGTGGGTGCACAGATGGCTGAGACAAATTCTGCAAGGAGTAGATACTAAGATAGGTGCAGTAGTTACGCAGACTTTTGTGATTGTCTGTAGCATTTAGCGGAAACTTTTCTGTTTTCTTGTTGCATGTAGCACCAAGTGTGCTATAATATTCATCTGATGTTCTCAAATATCCAGTCAATCGTTGCTGGGAACTTGTCCTGCCATTTGATGCTGTGGATTTTTCAGAGGCTTGTTATGTGGAAGTGGTCAAGCTTTCTTGCATGGCATGCATAGATCAAGCATGTTTCACATACATAAAGTAGCGTTATGAGTGTAGCCACCTTGTTCACTTTTATATTAGATGCTTCTCTGGGACCACACATTCTTAGACAATTTGCTGTATATTACGCTGGCTCTTGCAAATTAAAAGTTCATGTCATCAAGAGATGTAGCTTATGCTATATATAATTTAATATACTATCTATAAGAGATGTAGCTTATGCTATATATAATTTAATATACTATCTATAAGAGATGTAGCTTATGCTATATATAATTTAATATACTATCTATATTAAGATTATTATCTGAGGGCTTCAAGTGATTCTTATATGGTTATACCTATAAGAATATTTACCTGATGGGGCCTACAAAGGATAATGGGGTGAATGCATACATGCCAACCTGCAGGATACCATAAAGAACTTTACAAAATGATCCCCCAAAAAACTAAATGAACAACAGCATGAATAACTTTTCCATTTAATGGTCAATGTTTTGAATATGGATGAATGGAATCTTCCCCTTCTTGATTAGAAGTGTAATTTTTTATTTTACAATTTAACCCTCGATTTAACTGTGGTTAGCACAACAAAATCGGCCTATATTCTCGTTCTGTGCTGTGCCGGCCGATTAGAAACACAGTCCCATGGCAACTTCCAATTCAATATTTATCCGGAACTATAGCTACTTCCCATTATTAATAATTAAATCATCTTCCGGGTCAAGCTGTTTCTTGATAACTTTAAAATAAGTACTTTTTAATCAGAGTTTAATATCGCTGGGTTTTTTTAAAGCTAACATGGTGGAAGCCATGGCTGGGCCTTCAGTGCAAGAACTAATAGAAATATTTTTGAGAGCATTTTAGGAGAGTAAGTGTACTGATAATGATTTTGTATTTTGTACTTGGTTTTAGCTGTGGTCCCAGTTTTTTAGTTAAATGACCTAAAATTGCTTTCAGAGGTGTAATTGTAATCAAAACCTTAGCAAACATTACATTTTCTGAAAGATAAATGAATTGGCTACAACATTTAGTGTTTTAAGTTTAAGTCTATCTATAAAAATTAATGATGTTATGAGCACTTGAAAGCAAGACATTTTGTGGATATATTTTTTCTTGAGCACTCCAAGGTCAAGGATACTGAGCTAAAATTTTTTACGGGGTGGGCAATACAGCCAATTTTATCCCCATCCATTTACCTTTCTAAAAATACATACTTATTGGGGTCTATTTCTATGTCATTTAATGCAATTTCTAAAGGCACTTAAAAAGCTCTGAAAAGCTCCCACACCACAGATTATCTACTTATTGGGGCTGAGAAAATAATGATTTAATAGTAATTTAATAGATGTAGAATTCATCGTCTCTAAGTTTCATATGTTCAAGTACCGTGCCTGTATCTTTTAAAATGTGCTTCATTTTCATAATAGCCTGAAGCAAGCACTTAAACGTAAATGTCTTTTTTGCAAAATTAGGTTCACTGACTTGTTAAAAGTTTACATCTGGGGTAAAATAATACTACTACTGTAACAGTTCTTACTGATGTTGATCTTACTGGTCAATAAAATATAGGCCTGCTAATATGGAAAATCAGAACCACATTAGTTTTAGAAATTTTTAACACATTTAAAATTTAGTTACTGCCATGGCATAATACTAGTAATAGACATAATCACCAATGAAGCTATTTATTTTCAGTGATAATTTATAAAATATCTGATAAAAATTAAAAGCTAACTTACTGACAATGCAGTTTTCGCTAAGATTGCATACACATTTTTAATTATAGTTTACGACTCAGAAAGAAGCTACTATCACAAGGATTCCCAAAATAGCTACTGGTATATTACGACCCTCACTCACATTCTTATCAATTCTATGTAATTACGACCCTCACTCACATTCTTATCAATTCTATGTTTAGATGGCCCACTGATCCTAAAATTAGGCCAAAGGTCATTTTGAATGGACTAATAGGATTAAAGCTTCTTTTTAACCTACAATGAATTGATTGTGTTGTGTGCAAAATAATTATTTTTAAATTACTTTTTCCCCTTCTTTTATTCCATGAAAAACTGCACTAAATCCTGTAAGGCCGTACATCGTACAGGTTGGCACATATGGCAGAATGGAGCAACAATCCCAGAATTAAAAAAAACCAAGTGGTTCTACTAATGGGCTAGATATGTAGATGGGTCATCCAATTACTTAAAATGTAAAACATAATTTACAGGAGGGAGACAATGGAGAGCTAATTATATGAAAAAAATCTCTGGCCGCAGACAGATTTTTATTATTTATGATTCAACGCAGACAAAGATTTTCCCAGCCTATAAAAAAAAACGATATACAATAAAATATACTCAGGGTAAAAACATAAACCAGATATGTATTGCACATTTATATTAAAGAGGTCATGAACAAAATTGTTTCATTAGACACGCAAATCAGAAGAAACAAATTATAAATCAAGCATTTCAAAATAAAAAGTCAAAATTAAATGAAATAATCTGTGAAGAAGAAAGTGTTAAGTTAGAGAATGAATTGGTTAATCAGCATTGGGGGATTAAGTCAAGAGGTGCTATAAATAAAGACTTGGAAATATGCACATGTCTAAAATCTTTCCAGTTTCGTATTTTGAATCTTTACATATAAAACAGAAAAAGCTCTGCTAGCAGTGAGACTACACTTCTCGAGATGAAACTGTTTTTTTAAAAAAGGCATTATTAAAACATATTTTATGCATACAACACAATTGAGGTTATTTATATACATAATTTTTAGTCATTATTTTGCTTTACAAATGTTTCTAATATTTCTTCAGCCATTTTGATGTTGTTTCTTGCTACTCTGAGAGCATCTATTACTTGTATCCTTCCATAACCCATGGCCACAAGAGTATCAACATGGGCCTCATTAATACTAGAAGTTACTTGGTCATTCTCCTTGTTAATATCTTGATTTTCCCTCAGACCTTCACGGCGCGGAGGAGGCACTCTGTTAAAAATTAAAATGGAAGTGAAATAATTATTGGCTCAATAAAGAAAAATGTCCTTGTAAACTGTAATGATAACATTTCATATTTAGAACAAACAAATTTTAAGACAGAACCACATCCCTGAGGGCTAGTTTGTGGAATCAGGATGTTTGAGCCTGCACCCTTGGTGTTAGGACATGGTATCATTGACCCTATTTAGTTTCTCACTAATGATAATAACATGATTGATATTATTTTCTCTTGGCACCCATGGCAAAATACATAATAATTATCTACAATATTTTATACTGGGATCTATGATTGGCTGTAGATGCTATTTTTTCCACGCTGTTACTTTTAAAAAATGGATTTAAGTAGGAAAATTATAAAAGAGTTTAATTTGGAAGAGGTTATGATTAATAAAATTTATTAAAACTCAAAAAGACATTTCATTCAACTCAGTTGTTGGGAGAAGAAGCACCAATACAGTAGAACCTCCCATGGCCAGAATAATTTGTTAAAAAGCACTTGCATATCAAAGCAAAATTTTTGCATACAAAATAATTAATATTCATTTGATTCATTCCACTTTTCACATTTTTTCATATAATAATGATCAATACAAATACATTTCATAAATATACTTTCACTTGTTAAATTAAATACAAGTGTATCAATTAAATTTCATCATTGCTGATGTAAAGGAGATGAGAAGGAAAGGGGAGGTTATTGTGTAGGACAACTGCCAAAGTGAGAAACTCATAGTATTCATGAATTATTTCCAAAGGCTATGACAATAAACCACAATGCTTCAAAATTATCATAGCTTGTTAGACATTGCAACAATAATAAATAGCTTAGTGTTAAATTATAAGTCCCCCCCCCCCCTCACCTTGCATCATTTCTATGGGAGATAACCAGTGCCATAATTTTAAAGAGGGGGGGGGGGGGTTATTAAAAAACTTATTATAATCAAAGTAGGGTGGGGGGGGGGGGNNNNGGGGGGGGGGGGGGGGGAAGATGAAAATAAGCCTTTTTGATTTTTATTTATGTTGTTCAAATTTCATATGAAGTACAGCAACAAAAAAAACCCAGCCCACAGCCTCAACAACTTTGTTAGGGTGCTTCACTTGCACTGTTCATCATCCTATAACACTATTCAGCCACACCTATTGATTAAAAAGCTTTCTTTGTAAATTGTAATGAAATATTCAAGCATGGATCCTGAATTTTTTAACAAATCATCCACAATGTCAAGGTGAATAGGCAAATATTAACTAAAGAAATAAGTACCGGGGTGCCACAAACAACATAGATACCCCCACCCCATTAGTTAAAATTGTTTATTTTTATAATTGTACCAAATAGTGTTATCTTAAGGCAGCCGTTCTCAACCTGTGGGTCGCGGTAACTAAACTTAGGATCCATTAGCGTTATCATTAACTTCGACTGCAACCTAGAAAGTATGCAACCATGACTTTAATATTATATTATTGCACTTGTCCTGTTCATATAATTATGTAGCAAGGATTCGATCGTGACTGATATACATTATGTATCCTAATATTGTCTTATAATAATATAACAGTAACAGCTTTGAACTTATCTAGTTCATGTCTAAATATCCCCTTCCATCTACTACACAGAGCATCTTACGTGCAGATGTGTTCAGTTGTACTTTCTTTGGGCATAAGCATTTACGGATTCAACAATCTTTTACATCAAATAATGCAGAATTAAAGAATTCAATAGGCGCAAGGTTTTCAATATTTTGTAGCTTTGGAATAACTCCAGGAGTTCTAAGTGGGTGAAATCTAAAATAGTTTTCCAATTATAATTTCAGGCCAGTCAGTCTCTGTAGTGAGATTAGAGCTTGATATATGCCTTGCATTTTAAGTTAAGCCTAAGCCTACTGTAACTGTAGAACTAGGTCCAGTTGGTGAACTAGATGCGATGCCATGTTTTCCTTTCCTCTTGCCTTTACTCTGGCATAATTTTGGTTTCTTTGTGGCTGAAGGAATATATTCCTCCTCATTACTATCAAATAGCAATCTTTCATCCAAATCATCTCCATTGATTTCATTTACAGTCCAATAAATCACTCAAGCTAATTAATTGGCTTGCATCTTCAGCAGTCATACATCTAAATCTTGAGTGAGCAGACCTAATACTAATCAGTACAACTTGTTAAAGCTATAAAAATCAGCTGATGTTTGTTTAAAATTTTTAAATCATGAAAGAAAAGTAGCAAAAAATACTGTAATGTGGTACAATCCGCTAGAAATTTCAAAAAAGGAAGTTGAAGCTCTTCTGAATTAAAGTTTAGAAAGCTATGAATAAAATATTTGACTGTAAAAGTTAAAACACTAAAGGCAAGAAACAAATCAGTGATGACACACTCATGCTGCAAAACATATTCAGCCGAAATTAGAGTGATGCCCACTGCAACAAAACATATCAAATGGGTTAAGGAAATGAGGATTAAGAAAGAGGCTGATTTTATGCTTGAGAAAATGTCTTAAGTTGAAAATGTTCCTGTTAAAAAATTGTTACCTTAATCAGAATGTTTATCCAAATGCTCAAAATGGTAAGTACAATGTGATTAAAACACATTTCCATTTATATGGATCAAAAAAGAATCTTATCTCATCTGAACAAAAGTGGATTATTTCATATGCAATCTAAATTATTAAATGTACTTTATAAATATAAATGTTTTATTTTTATACTTACAATGCAATGGAAGAAAGTTCCTCCTTGTGAGCCTTTGAGCGAGGAGGTGGGATTGCGTAATCACTATTTAGTCTGTATAGCTGAGGTTTTTCTTCATGACCTGCAGCACCTGTACCTTCATATAAAAATATTTTATTTTTAAAATGCAGTTTGCAAACAAACTAGGAATGAGATTCGATGTATTTATAGAAATTATATACCTAATATCTACCACATGATAGAGGCTCTGTTTTGATCCCAATTGGCTCAGAGTTTTAAGCCAGAGTTTTGCATGCATAAAATATAAAATAAACTTAAGTTGAAACTCTTTTTAAACTTATCCATAGTTATTATATTATATCTGAACAATTATATAATGCTAACAATAGTTTTTCCACTAGACAAAAAAAAAGTGTTAAAAATATATTTACTTTTTATATAAATGACAGAAGGGAGAGATAGCTAATTATGCTTTGTTGCAATAAGGATGTTAAAACAATAATCAGATTTCCTTCCAGTTATCAGTTTTGAAACCAAACAGATTGTTTCTCTAGAAAAACCGTCATCAAATTATTTTTTTCATGATATAAATATAACTTTTAAAATAAATAAAACTTGCAGAGGTGCCAAATATTGCCTAGGATTTGATGACAGTTGTGTTTTATGATTGATAGAATGAGTGGTGAATTTGACTTTCACACCTCTTAACCCTCAAACTCTTAAATAGTACAATATCTTCACAAAATTTTACAATACAGTATCTTAATAGTAAATAAATAAATATACTGTATATATGATGTATACTATAACTAATTGAATCACATGGCTAGTGGGATCCAGTTTAAAAAAAGGTAACTGAAGCTAAAAAGCAGATGACTGATGTTTATACTGCAATCTTCTGTCACTTTGTTTTACAGACGTGTACCTGATATAGATATCAATTAATATTTATGTGAGCGTGCTGATCACATTATCAGTCTGTCACTAGTAAAAATAAAGATACTGATGAAATTTAACATGGTTCCAACTTGAAGTCAGATCAAAAGCTGTCAATGGGTTAATGGAAGAGGGGTATTAAAAGCGTATAGCTGTTTTACGCATTCTAAAAATAGATTTCAAAGGCCCCATCAGATGCTATAAATATATCGAAATCTAATATTGCTGTGCAGAACGTTTAAGGAGGCATTCTCTGGTTTCCTCGCGGCAGTTCAGCTGTAGGAAATAATTACCGTATTTATTGGCGCATAACACGCACTTTTTCTCCCTGAAAATAGGGGGGAAATGATGTGTGCGTCCGATAAGGACCCACAGTACATAGCGCATAGTGGCACGAATGCGTGTTATACGCCTGTGCGTGTTATACGCCGAAAAGGACCCACAGTACATAGCTCATAGTGGCACGAATGCGTGTTATACGCCTGTGCGTGTTATACGCCGATAAGGACCCATAGTACATAGCGCATAGCGGCACGAATGCGTGTTATACGCCGATAAGGACCCACAGTACATAGCGCATAGCGGCACGAATGCGTGTTATACGCCTGTGCGTGTTATACGCCGATAAGGACCCATAGTACATAGCGCATAGTGGCACGAATGCGTGTTATACGCCTGTGCGTGTTATACGCCGATAAGGACCCATAGTACATAGCGCATAGCGGCACGAATGCGTGTTATACGCCTGTGCGTGTTATACGCCGATAAGGACCCATAGTACATAGCGCATAGTGGCACGAATGCGTGTTATACGCCTGTGCGTGTTATACGCCGATAAGGACCCATAGTACATAGCGCATAGCGGCACGAATGCGTGTTATACGCCTGTGCGTGTTATACGCCGATAAGGACCCATAGTACATAGCGCATAGTGGCACGAATGCGTGTTATACGCCTGTGCGTGTTATACGCCGATAAGGACCCATAGTACATAGCGCATAGCGGCACGAATGCGTGTTATACGCCTGTGCGTGTTATACGCCGATAAGGACCCATAGTACATAGCGCATAGTGGCACGAATGCGTGTTATACGCCTGTGCGTGTTATACGCCGATAAGGACCCATAGTACATAGCGCATAGCGGCACGAATGCGTGTTATACGCCTGTGCGTGTTATACGCCGATAAGGACCCATAGTACATAGCGCATAGTGGCACGAATGCGTGTTATACGCCTGTGCGTGTTATACGCCGATAAGGACCCACAGTACATAGCGCATAGCGGCACGAATGCGTGTTATACGCCTGTGCGTGTTATACGCCGATAAGGACCCACAGTACATAGCGCATAGCGGCACGAATGCGTGTTATACGCCTGTGCGTGTTATACGCCGATAAGGACCCACAGTACATAGCGCATAGTGGCACGAATGCGTGTTATACGCCTGTGCGTGTTATACGCCGATAAGGACCCACAGTACATAGCGCATAGCGGCACGAATGCCTGTTATACGCCTGTGCGTGTTATACGCCAATAAATACGGTATGTTATAAAATTACATCATACAGCATAGAAGCAAACAAACGTGAGGAGGGGCCATCTATAAAGTATGTACGCAAAAAAAAGTCACATTTTCTACCACCCCCTTCTACCCCTGTTGTATGTGTACTTTTTTGATGACCCTTTGCATACATACAATGAGCTTTTGACTCTTGCACACACCCCCCTCACCCACCCACCCAAATCCAATAATCTCTATATAATTATGTTACAATAAAAAAAATATGTGACACTGGTTTTCACCCCTGGCTGTTTGGCGCGCAGTGGTTCCCAGAAGTATAAGTTGCATTGCCCCGGTTACTTGTTGCCCTTGGGCAGGGGCATAAGAATAGCAACAGGCGCCAAAATCGTCTTTAGAAAGGAAATTAACAGTGAATTGAACTATAAAATTCCATTTACTTCACAAAGACAAGGGGCTCTAAAAACTGTCCTTATTCTAGTCTCGGGGTGGGTTCACATTTTCCTATATGGGTAGCTGCGATTTCCTCACAGGGGCATTGTGAAATATTACATTTTCTTTCCACTTTTAATACAATGTGAAATCTAGCTGTCTTGGTGCAAACAATAAATCACTTGATGTTTGCAGTTACTAGGTAAAGCTTAGAGACCTACATGGGTGTAATAATAATTTTTACCCAACCCTTTAATTTATTTTATTTTGTTTATGTATTCACTTTTTGAAGTGTACTTGTTAGAATCATAGAGAGCCTGGTGAAAACATGAATTTGACATATGCATGGGGAGATAAATTTTTTAGAAGCACTGGCATAGCCCAACAAAATATATGTCACATGCACATTGAACATAGGTAGACTAAATATTACTGTAATATCTCTACTACAGAGGACTATCTGAGTATACCTAAAGTTCATTTGTGAAAATACATGGCAAAATTACATGGTAAGACCTACAAAACATTGCCTGATATTTTTACAGCATTAGAGAAATAAATATGCTATTTTTGGACATTCAGAACTTCAGGATGAATATTTTAGAATTTTTTAATAACCTACCTACTTTCTATCAAGACCTTCCCCCACCCTCATCATTACAAAACTATGCCGGTATTAATTTTATGGACTACACAAATCTCCTAAATCAACACCACCCCATTCCTCTCTCAGGAAATGTAATATAATGATAGATGGTCCCCACTCAATGTTATTTCTTGATCCATTCACTGCTGGATGTAGAATGCAAATACATTAATCAGAAAAAACTACTGCAATGTATATATTTTCAACCCAAACTCTTAAAATTGTAGTTCTGACGGTTTTCGGCGTACAATCATAAAAGACATCTCAAAATCATACATCGTATGCCAAAATCGTAATAGTCAACAGGTCTGTACTTTTCCTTCCCCACAACAGTGGCCATTTTGGAAAAAAGATTTCCCACCTTGGTCTAAGAATGATTATTTAATAACTATAAGTTTCACAACATTCAGATGTCAAGTAAATTTACACACAAACAATGTTCTCGTGTAATGAAAGATTCATTTTTTTTTATGGCTGACCTAGCTGCATAATAAAAATCATGATTTTTTACAATTTGTATAGCTCATATTAGGAAAAACATGCACATGGCTCTGGATTCCCATGACCAGAAATGTATTTTTGTTCCTCTCTACACAATCTTAGGAACTCATCTATCAAAAAACATTTCACAAATCTTTCATAACTACCGACATCTCCCCACTTATGACACACTATATCCTCTAATAAACAGAGAGTCAAACATTTTTTCATTTGGGCTCAACCGGGTGCTGATTATTTTGACACCGGGTGCTGAGATATTTGGAGAAAATAACTCGAGTTACAAAAAAAGAGTTGACTTCTCATTTTCTATAATATGCAATGAATTCTACTGCGGTATGTTGTGCTGAGAGTGCATTGCCTTCGTCATCCGTTTGTGTCGAGAAATAACCCCCTGATAGTAAAAGGCAGTTGCCATATCCTGGAATAGAGATGATGTTGCACAAAAACCTTTTGACAGAGAAGATACCGTCATTCATTTTACAACAGTGGCAGTATAAAGAATGTAGCAATACCTTCCTGTACCAGGCTACGGAAAAGGTTCACACATGCCCAGAGTGAAAGGATGGCCCATGACCCAATTTGGTGTGCAGCCCCAGAACTAACATAAAGAAACATTTTAAAAAAAACCCCTCTAAAAAAAAAAACCTCCTCCTATTAACTGGAGTTTAGATGTTACCATTGAAGCTCACTGTGGGGCAGAGGTACACCAACAATAACAACACTAAGTAATAATAGTTGCCTACCGCTTAAGAAAAAAATCAACCTTTTTACCATAATTCAGAATGTCAAGCATGAAGTTTTTTTACTCAGTACTATTAATATAAAGCATGTTTAATGGGTGGGGCGGGGGGCGTTTTGAAGAGGAAGCAGGGTGCACAAGAAGCAAAATATATGTTTAAAAATTATTTAATAAATAAAATACTTTAAAAAAATAAAGATGTATAATGCATTATTTGTAGGCTACTCTTTGTGTATCTGACTATACTGCACTCAGCATTGATATCTGTTGACTGATGTTAAAAAAGAGTTGTGTCTGGGGTTTTTTGCTTTTATTCTGCAGAAGATATTAACAAGTTGACAGATTGCTGTCTCTCATTATTTTGCCTCCCCTCACTAACGAAAAGTACAACGATGAGAATGCACACGCAAAAAATAAGCTATTTAAAGTAAATAATGTGAGCAGAAATGCCTCCTGCCCTATTCCTGGGGTGAACTGCCTTATCGTGGTGAGAATGTACTTCTTACGGTCTTGAAAAATATCAAAACAATCTGACAGGACTGTAAGGAACAGTTGCGAATACAGTGTAAACAAGGGCCAAGTCCTGGTGGAAAAAGTGTAGGAACTCACCAAAGACTAGCTCCTCCCCATCCCTCTAAATAAAAAATGTATTTATTTCTATAAGCAACAAAAATATTAAAAATATAGGAATGTCATTCCCATGCCTTCGTGCAGGACTTGAGCCCTGATTGAAAAAACCAAAAACCATTTAAACTGGATTTCTTAAACTAATAACCAGTTTGCTGAAAAAACTGATATTAACATTCCTAGTTGCTAAAAAGAAATCCAAATCAGAACAAGGCGAGGTTTATAGAAGACTATCAACAAGGCTGGTTAAATCTTTGGTTAAAGCTATGGCTGGGCCTTCAGTGCAAGAACTAATAGAAATATGTTTGAAAGCTTTTTAGGAGAGGTTTTAAGTGATACTGATGATGATTTTAACATTCCCCATGACAATATCAGTTGAGATTATTCTTCTTGTGAATTTTATACTAGTCTTAGTGATACTGAAATATGCCTACTGAGGCTATGGTTGGGCAAGGACTGACTGAATTTTAGTCACAGATGCTACAGATTATAGATCAGAACTAATAAATTTTATAGTTAAGCAACCCAAATCAGTTCCATAGTTAAATGTCTACTAGTTAATAACAACTATTTTGCCTGAGATTTTGTATTTTGTACTTGCTTTTAGCAGTGGTCACTGAGTGGTCCCAGTTTCTTAGTTAAATGACCTAAAATTACTAAAATTGCTTTCAGAGGTTTAATTGAAATCAAAACCTTAGCAAACTATACATTTTCTGAAAGATAAATGAATTGGCTATAACATTTAGAGTAGTGTTTTAAGTTTAAGTGTATCTATAAAAATTAATGATGTTATGAGCACTTGAAAGCAAGACATTTTCTGGATTTATTTTTTCTTGAGCACTCCAAGGTCAAGGATACTGAACTAAAATTTTTTACGGGGCGGGCAATACAGCCAATTTTATCCCCATCCATTTACCTTTCTAAAAATATATACTTATTGGTGTCTTGTATCAATATTTCTATGCCATTTAATGCAATTTCAAATGGGACTCAAAAAGCTCTGACAAGCTCCACACCACAGAATGATGCATGCCACAGTTCGTGCATGGGTTAAATAATCAAATACATTTATCTCAATATTTGTTATTTTGTTTATACTGCCTGGTAGCATTAAAATAAAAATTTAAAACAGGCCTGCACAACATATGGCCCGCGGGCCGCATGTGGCCCGCCAGCACCCACTTTGTGCCCCGCGAGGTATAGAAAAAACTCGTTATTCTTATTATTTTCTTAATAACTTTCCCCCTGACCTATATTTTTTGGCCCGCACAAGTCCTGTCCTATTTTCTTTTGGCCCGCACACGTTTTTCATAATGCATTACGGCCCGCCTTATATTTTGAGTTGTGCAGGCCTGCTTTAAAAAAATCAGTGACTTACAGAGATATTGTATATAAATCATTCTAACAAATAAAGTGGGACTCTTCTGTTTATCAGAATATTTAAGTATAGTTAAAATTTTCTATGACAGCAATTCCAATAAGTCCATTCTCAATGATTTTATGAAACTCACTCTAAGAAATCAACTAAATGACATCAGACTTACCAGCAGGATGTATACCAGGCAGTGGTCTATCATAAAGGCCTTCAGGAGACTGTGATGCAGATGAGGGAGAGGATGGGTCATGATCGGGTAGAGATACATCATAGCGGAGTTCAGCGTATGAAATACCTGCAAAATGAAGTCAATTTTTATTTACCTGCAGTACAAAAAAAAAAATTATGATTCCACAATATTAAAAACTAAATTTTAAAAAAAATAGTGTTGCTCCACAAAGTTACCTGATGTTGCATTATTTGAGTTGAGTAATGACTTAGATGAATGATTTACAGGCTCTGGACTTCTCAATGTTGAGTCACTAGGTGGAGTAGGTGGCAGCTGTCGTCTGGATATGGAAAATAATTACATTTTGAAAATCATTTTTTCACGAGGGAAGGTCACACTTGAAAAACAAATTACCATTAGGTACCTCATAAACTTCTGTTTTATAGTTGAATAAATGTATAAGACAGGAACAGGAAACATCCAACTAAATCCACATCTCAATTGTTAAAAACCAGACAGAACAGCAATAAGCTTTTTCACTGCCTCACACATCAAAACTTACATCATTATCAACCACAAATACCAGACTACACTAACACCCTATTGGCAGACACAAAATAACTGAGGAGGACCTGCAAGTTTTCACCATGGCCTATAACAGAAGGGCACAATAGGTTACAGGATCAGGATGTTGACAATTTGATATCAAAGTGCTGATCCAAAGTATGATTCTTTAAATAGTGTTTTTTAAACTTCAAAATCGGCATCTCAATCAAAATTAAATCTAAAAAAATTAATAAATTGGATTTACAGTCCACTGATAGTGGTTGTGTGCCGTCTCACTGATAGTGGTTGTGTGTCGTCTCCCCACCCACCAACCCTATTTAACAAAAAAATTTTTTTTAAAATATATAAATCTTTCTGGGTCTTTAATAAAGAGTTTTACTCATAATGAAAATCAGAGTATATTTTTGTCTGACTTACTATAAATTCTTTCATTGCACTGTATATTACAATTTTAACTTACCTAGGGGGTTTAGGTGATGTGCAAGGAGATGGTAGAGGAGAAATACTCCTTGGTGGCACTGGTGGTGGAATATCTGAAGACTGAAGACCCGGCCTTTTTGACATTGCAGGGGAATCAAAAGGAGAATTTCCTTCTCTGGACTATATATATATATATATATATATAATAAAAACAACTTACAAAACAATGGCTACAGAACTATTGCAAAATTTATGTAAAAGTAAAAAAATATATTAATATCAGTATGGGGCAAACTAATTTATATATATACACATACACACATACAAACACACAAGCACAGACCTGTTTACTCTTACGATTTTGGCGTACAATGTACGATTTTGAGGTGTATACATCATATATACTGTATGTTTATTTTTACTATTAAGATAATGCATTGAAAGATTTTGTGATGATATTGTACCATTTATGGGTTTGAGGGTAAACAGGTCTGCACAAATATATGGCATCTTTCCCATTTGAGAGATGATGGAGTAGCATATTCACACTTCACTCCATCAAATGCCTTATGAGGCCCATCCTAGAATGGCATTCCCTGCTGCACTTCTAGCAGGAGAACCTCGACTTCTGGTTAACTTTGGCCTTCCGTAGTGCTCTTTTCGTGGCAAGGGCCTTTTTTGCGCTTCTTCTGCCTGTTTTGACTATCTCATCCACTGTTGATCACCAGATGGAAGGTGACCAGTGAATATCTTCCATTCCACAATTTCTATGCTGGCTTCTCTCATGTTCCTTATGCAGACAACATCCTTAAAGCACAGCCGCAGCTATCCAATAAGTCTTGCCTTACTCTGCCAACTCTCTATAGAATCAAGCTTCCTACATACATGGCCTAACAAGCAAAGAATCTCTTACTAAGAGTGGAAAACATTATATTTCATTTTATGTACATTTTTGCACAATGCAAAACCTCTGTGTTAGGCACTTTGTCGTACCATCGTATATGCAAACTGCAAACTAATAAATAGCAAGAATATCAAATAAATATGAACTCTTACCCTTGATACAACAGCTAAAGCATGTAAGGATGACATGCCGCCACCATCCTAAACAAGAAACATAAAGATGTATTATTATAGTATATTAAAAAAATAAAATAAAGATAACTGTCACAAAAATCTTTTTTGACCAAAGGCATTGATGAATGTGACCTTTGGGCCCTATGCTTTTTTTTCCATTTTTTGTTCCCTGCATGAAATTTTATAGTTCAAACGTGTTTCCACATCATTACTTTGGGCCCCTTAAATATCCGAGGCCCCTTGCAGGCTTTGCAGGGCCCATGTGACGGTTCATCCTTCAACCACATCTTAAGTAATTTCATTTATGTAAATTAAGCTTCTCTGTATCTCTTAAGAAATCTATTTTTACTTCTTATTTTTCCAGCACAATGCATCCCACAACTAATTTTTTTATTCAGACATATCTTACTTAGAATATGCTTAAAAAAACAAAATGAGGAAACTGCAGTATAAAATATTAATTTTTCCTGCAAGTGAACACACTGTCCTAATAAGTTTAGATACTTAAAACATCTATGATGAAACAAAATGATTTTAAATACTGGCGATTACTTTTAAATAAAAATAAATGAATTAAAAATAAATTATTAATATAATTCAAATAGATTTGTTTGCCCTGTAGGCAATAGTGATGATCTACCTCTTGATAAAGACGTTGCAAAGCTTTAGATAAAATAGCTGGGTGGTATTGATTTGTAGCCAAGTTGGCTATACATTGGGAAGGAGGTAACACCTCAATAAAAAAAAACTTCCAATATCAGTGAAGTCAGATGACAGAACCCAACTAGAGTTAGTGCCGCTCATGGTGGGACAAAAAATGCCACGAAAACAAGACAGATTAGGAACAAAATAAAATTGAAATTAAAATGTCAATTTTTTACAGCTCACTATACCAAACTGAACAATGTATGCTTCCATAAAACAATTCTTGCAGAGAAGCTCTAAAGCAAATTCTGTTGTCAAATATATTTTGAACTAATACATCACATAAATTTTTAAATATTGTAATTACCTCATCTTCATCCACATCTGGGGTTGGAGTCTTAGATCCAGATGAAGCTTTTAAAACTTGACGCTCGTCAAAAGGATCTACTATTACTTGTTCAGTTCCTTTAATTTCACAGCGACACCAAGGGCATCCCTGACCATCAGAATCCTATCGTGACCATAAAAAAATTAATGGATGTTTCAATTATAGTCAGTAAGGTATTAATTCTTTCAGTACCAAGTGATCCATCAGCATCGCAGGCTAATTTAAAATCTATCAATACAAAAATTAAAAGTGTATTTCCCTATATATAATCCATCACCAATATCGCAAAAATTAAATCTTTTGTCTAAAGTAGAGATATGTTAGATATTTACCATGCTTTAAAAGTGCATAGTTTTGAAAGCTTATCATTTTGGATTGCCCCTTAAATTAAATACAGTTTGTAACTTTGAATATTAAAGTTGACCCTACTTATTACAAAAACAGTTGTCTCCCTATTTACCGCCCACAGAAAAAGTTGCCTATGGAATAAACTAAAATATTTCATTATATGGTATTGGCAATTTTAACAAACTTGGCATGGGCTTCCAATATGCAACAAACTCCCAAACTTGTTGCCTATTGTACACTATTGGGCGGTTCAAGCTCATTATGTCGATGGTGAGCTCTTGAACTGTGTCTTTCGCAACTTGCTGGCCACCCTTTGTTCGATAATCAAAAGGAATGCCAAAACGCTGTTCACAAGTTTACAATAGAAAGTAATATTTGATTTTGATGAACACTACATTGGAAACCTGATGAACACTCTAACATAACTATGAGCAGCCCTATCAAATGACAAGACTCAACAGTCAACACTAGACAGCGAGACTACCAACACTCTTCTCTTCTTCCAATGGTCACACTTTATATTCTCGCTCACATGTGTATTATTGTTTGCCTTTCCACCAAGCACAGTACAAGAATACAACTCAACTCACCAAGCATGACAATTCAAAAACACTTACCAACCAGATCATAAGAGAAATCACTAAGCTGTGTGTGTGGAATCAAGTTACTTCCATTATTGGCAGATGGCTTTAAAAACTTCAAATAAAAGCTACCGTTTTTTTTAAAAGAACTGCTCAAATTAATTCCAAAGGAAAAGAGACAAACGTGAGAAGAAAAAAAAAATGTTTAAAACAATGTAGTTCGTTGTTTGTCTAAGTCAGGGGTCTCCAAACTGCGGCCCGCGAGGCCCTCTCATGCGGCCCGCAGAGACCTTTTTGTCTATGGAAAAAATTACGGAAAGCTACGTGTATTCTGCCAAGATCAGACGCCGCTTACGTGGACGTTATGTTTTTACCGAATTAAAATATAGGCAAGCAGTAGTGCGTTATAATTACTAACCGATCATGACTTGGTAAAACCTTATTGGCTGCTTAGTTTTTCTACTTCCCTTCACTGTCAATGAGATGATATAACGCCATATAGTGGCGGAGCGTACCCGCCGTGTTGCAGACATGGGTGAAAACATTGTGACTCAAATAGCGAAAAATGCAAGCAAGTTTCACCAATTTATAATTGCAATGGATGAATCGCTAGACAGCTGTTCCACCTCTTAACTGCTTGTGTTCGTTAGAGGTTTGGAGGAAGACATGAAAATAACACAAGAGCTGGCTTCCCTACATGGCATGTACAACACTGTTACCGGAGAGAATATATTCAATGATTTGAAAAAAACATTTGCTGATTATAACTTGGTATTGACTGTTGATGGAGGAAAGAATAAGAGTGGCATAAATAAAGGCTTGGTTGGACAAGTGAAGCAGATGTGTAATGAGAACAAATTCTGCAACCAATGTTCCTGCACTGTATTATTCAGCAGAAAGCTTTTTGGTGAAAAATATGTGGACATGAGCAGTGTACTGAATCCTGTGGTAAAGAGGGTTAATTTAATAAGGTCACATGGGCTCAACCATAGACAGTTCAGAGACCTGTTGAAAGATATAGACACAGAGTCGCATGATTTACCATAGTACAAAGCAATAAGATGGCTAAGTTGAGGGAAAGTTATGAGCAGAGTATTTAAGTTAAGAAAGGAAATAGGTGACTTCCTGGAAAGTAAAGGCAAGCCACAGCCATTAGTGTCTGATGAAGAGTGGTTATGGAAATGGGCCTTTGATGCAGACATAACTAGTCATTTAAATTTTCTGAACCTAAAACTACAAGGAGAGGAAAATCTAGTTTCTGATCTATACACCTTTCTAAAGGCCTTCAGATCCAAATTTGCCTTGTTTTTTGGAACTAGTACAGGCCAACAACTTGACACACTTTCAGCAGTGGACGGTCTTCATGACTGAAGAAACAGCAGAGTTCCCCCACATCATTTGTATGCGAGATCATCAAAGACCCCCAGCTGCAGTGTCAGCAGCGATTTTC
Source organism: Lymnaea stagnalis (assembly GCA_964033795.1). NCBI lineage: Eukaryota > Metazoa > Mollusca > Gastropoda > Lymnaeidae > Lymnaea > Lymnaea stagnalis. The sequence continues at coordinate 40,833 of CAXITT010001194.1, read as the reverse complement.
TGACTTGGATTTAAAGGCAGAAGAAGTGAGACTTTTTAAAAACCCATTTGAAGCAGATGTGGCCAGTCGCCCAGATGAACTGCACCTGGAGGTCATTAAGTTGCAAGCAAATGACCTCCTTAGGGACAAGTTAAAAGAAGTACCGGTGGATTTTTAACTAGATTTCGCCCAAGGAAGGCTTTCCTAATTTCAAAACATTTTCATCAATATATCTTTCAAACTTTGGAACAATATGCCTGTGTGAACAAACATTTTCAAGAACGAAATAAGTGAAGAACAATTTGAGAACAAATTTGTCCGATGAACATTTCAGGTCATTGTTGATGTTATGGACATCAAATCTATTTCTAGAAATGTCTGCTAAACACTACTATTTTGGCATCCAGGAAACAATTTCACCATTCACACTAATACAGGTGTTCATGTGTCATGTATCAATGTGTTATTAAATAATAACTAAATGAAATAATAGTACATATATGATTAAAAACAACATCCATGGTTTGATTCTTTTTTATTTGGACCTCAAGAGTGTGTAGTCGGCCCCCAAACTGCTGTTTGATAGTTAATGCGGCCCTCGGGCTGAAAAGTTTGGAGACCCCTGGTCTAAGTAATTAAATATCAATGTCATGGTCAGATTGCGTGATTATGTTATGTGTTTATTTTGATAATTTTTTCAGTCAGCGATGATGTTTTCCTTTTGGAACTTCCCCTTACTTCGCACCCCGTTGACTAAGTCATGAATGCCCTATGGCCCATTTCCGGTGGTGCGTGATATATTCGTTACGAGCAACAAGAAGGCATTTTTTTAGGGAGTGGATGATTTTTATTGAGCTGGGTACATTTTGGATGGTGGACAGAAGTTTTCATTCATGATTCATATGGTGTGAACGCCATTAACTCTCAAAAGACGAGTGATTGAAAAATCGGTCATATATGGCAGGTGAAAAAACGACCCCTAAAATATATATAAAAATAATATTAAAAGGCGAAAATAAAGATTTACTATTTTGGAATGTTACATTTCTATTTGGCAATAAAGAAAAATCGTTTATACTACTAGTTCTTGAAGAAATCTGGTAGCAACTTATCCATTCATAAATTTTCCTTTTTGCCATTTACTCATATTTTGCCACAATTCCGGTTCACTGTTACTACACACTAAAACATTGCTATGGAGTCTGATTCTGATTATAAGCTTGGAATGGACAATTATTCTTACTTAGAGGAATATTTTTAATAAGATAGCACTTCAGATGTGTCTGATATAGAGAATTCTGTAAATTATCATCATAATAATAGTAACAAGGTTTGTTTACTTGTTTCATTCATCATAGTCATACTAATGCATCCTGTGATGCTTTCTTAGCACTATTATTAGCCCTAACATTAGTTTTATTCAAACTCCAGTAGTATAAAATTCTTAAATTGATTACATTATTTATTTGTTTTAATTGAAACTAATTTGTAGTTATAAAATTATTTTAATATTATTACGTTTCAGTTAGCAAAATGTAAACAACACCATACAAGGCCAAGGCTATTATTAGTATTATGTAACAATCAGCTTTGTTCCTTTTTCAATGAAAAGTTGAAGTAAAAGTATTTTAGGCAGATTGTTGAATATTTAGAAATCTTTTTATTTATATTGTAAATTTTTATTTTAGCTAAATTAATATTTTTTTTTTTTAAATATTTTGACAGCATCTATGAAGGACAGATGTCAAACATAGTCAGTACAATGGGTTATGAAGACTGTGGGACTCTTTGCTGCATTTAGACCAGAGGTACAAAGCATTATTGCTTCCTGATGTTAAAACAAGAGAGGCTATAAGGAGAATTCAAAAGCAAATAGACATTTTCAATCTCTAGTTTACTACAGATTTGGTTGGTTCTTAGTAAGAAGTGTGCGCAGGACAATGGGCCGCAGAAATTTTGTGTTTTCAAAAATTGGTACCATTAAAACATCATTGAAGGGGAGTTTTAGCTACTAAGTGGATTTATTATGAATCAGGACTTATCAAGCTCTTAATTTTACAAGAAATGTCCAGGAAATCTTTTTATGATGGACAATGAGCAAGGCCATTAGTACTAAGGACATATTCAAGGCTATATTGAGTTTCCTAAAAGTTTCTAATACTGAAAATAAAGGAAAAGGCTGTGCAAAATTGGGAGACCCTTATGTATCTCCATGCAAAATACAATGAACTGTATCAGCATCAAGAAAGTGAAGCAATTACTGAAAAATTCAGGGAACAAATGACATCTTTGATGATGAACCTGATACTGTAAAGCCTGAAATCTTTACATCGTGCGCCGCAACATGACAATAACAAAAAATGTAATTGTGTGTTACCAAAACAGGGTAAAATGGTCAGAGCATATGTCACAGGCTTTCTTTTTGATACATTTGTATGTTTTATTAAATAAAGAAATCGTTTTCAAGAATTTAATATGCATGGTCTTTGCGAAGGATTACATCATTTGATCAGTATCTGGGGGTTGCATAAAAAATGTTTATTAAAAATATGCTTTTTTTCTTAACTTTTCTTCTAAAATAATACTTACTAATAATCCTCTAAGGGTTAATATGATACAGTATATGTTTTCCTTTGAAAAAAAAAGTATTATTTTTTGAAAATAATTTTGACTTTTTCTACAAATATTTCCTTGAATGATATGTTGCCTACAAATAGTCATAACTGTTTTATTTATGAGTCTATTCTTTGGAAATTTGAATATATTTTGTAGTATGGAACAGATTCTAATAAAATATCAACTTTATTGATATATTTGGAAACACTTTTTGTTTTCCTTCTTTGTCAAACTATGATGTTATGTTTTTGTCCACTTAAAAATTTTTTTTTGTTGCCCAAAAATAATAAAAAATCAAATTTAGCAAGGATATTTTGAACAAACACCAAATATCAATTAAAGAGCATCCAATTACCTTTAAAATGATGTATAACACTTGTAGGTAGCTACAAAATTACAGCCATAAGACACAGTGAAGAATAAGATATATTCAAGGTCATTAAAAACTGGAAAAATCTAGTCTTTTGAGAGTTAGTGTTGGTTTGTGTTCATTGCGTTAATAATTAAAGAATATTTGTTTGATCAAAACCATCTCGTGAAGTTCTTTAAAGCGAGAAAGAAACTGAGTTTTAGACTCTCATATTGTTTTCTGTGGCCATACAGAGGGGACCTACCCCTAGCCAAAATTTCGCCACAATCAATAACAATACATGTATTCTTAAACCAACATAACAGCTGAGCATTAAGATATTTTTCTTAATACCCATTATTTGTTTATTTCAGTTATCCAAGGATAGTGACTTGGATTATACAAATAGCTATGAAAGAGAGCAAATTTCGTTTATTTGAGAAGAAAATATCTAATATTGAGAATAAAAACTTGTATTAAATCATCTAAAAGTTAACTACGGGTACAGAAAATTTCTGCTAATTTGCACCAGGTCCGCTAGATGCCTCGATCATTAACAAAAAATTGAAAATATAAATAAATCTATGAATTTTTAAAAAACTGTTCGTGGTGCCCCAAAGATGAAGACACTTTGAGAACCGCCGTGTTAGATAAATCAATGATAACTAACCTGCCATTGTGTTAGGCAAGGAGTACATAACAAGTGCCCACAAGGTTCAAGTCGGATGTCCTTGTCATTTTCAGCACAAATTTTGCATTGCTGAAATGTTGAGCCCATCTCACAATAAAGCTCATATTGTTCCTGAAAAATTCAAGATTAGTATAATAAAATAATACATTGTTTTTCAGTAAAAAAACAAACTAAATTAGTGTATGAAAGCGCCACCTTTAATTTAAAATTATTGTAATTTGTAATCATGAATACAATTCATATAAGCAACTGACTTCCAACCATCAAGAAGATGGTGCGCAAGATGGCCCTTGTTTTTCATTCTCATATTTAAATGTAGTGTGCAAGAGGTTTGCAATTATAATCCTTTGCATTCTATGGTAAGACAAGACACCTATCAGAGCTTCTGAATATAACCAGGAACCTTGTAGTTCACACCTATTAAGGGCAAACTACTTAGGTAATGTATTTGGAGCTAAACACTATAAATGAATGAACCAAATACCAAGAACATGATATTGTCACATACCAGACATACAAAAGATAACATCAAATAGGAAAGCACACCATTAGAGAGTGCACAAATACCTAGGAATATGATGGACGTAAACTTAAGGATAACAGGCAACCGCTCACATTTCAGTCTACAAAAGTTACTGCCAACCTACCAGGAAAACAAATCTGTAGGGGGGTTGCATGCAGGGGGGAAGGAGGGCCGCGCCCAGGGGGTGGGGCGTTGCTTTAAGATCTATACTATAAACTAAAGCACAAGGCTTTTTTTTATAGTAAATAATGAAATATAAAGTTACCTCCATAGAAGAGTCCACAAAACATGAGAAAAACATTACTGGAAATGTTTATATTTATATACAGTACAGGACAAAAGATCCATTTTATTTACATATGTACTCAGGCTGCAAAGAGTTCATTTTTCCAGCATATCCCTAGTGGCCTTTTTGCACTTGTCCAACAGCTCTTTGGACAAATGAAATTGAGTATTGCAATTGATTTTAGTTACAAGCAAGTTAGAAAGAGTATCAACTTTCATTATGCTTGCCCTTGTTTTATTGTAATTTTTCATCACAATCTTCTATTAATCTTCGAGTCTGGAAACATTTCTTTGACTCTGGCATTAAAACGATCGGATTCCTTACCAAAGAAACTTTTAATTAGACATTTTACTTTTACTTTTAGATGCTGTCGTGTGTTTTTAAAAAAAAATGTTTATTAATATTATTGTACCCGCCACTTTCAATCGATTTAACAATTTAATTAAGAAAAGCTTTAACAAAAAAAAAGTCTGAATTATTTTTTAGCCTTGTAAAAGGATGAATCATGATCGGATCAATTGATGATTGAAGAATGATTTGGAAATCGCGGTTCGCTTCGGTAAAAACAAGTCAGTGTGTACGCGTCAGGTGACCTGACAAATAGTGCATCCGGTGGCATGTCACGCTTTATAAAAAAACATTGTCACTTTTAAACAATCATTCATTATATATATACCAGCAATGGTTCCAGTATTTCTTTAGTAGAATTTATTTCTTTTTCATGTAAATGTCCAGACTATCTTGAATTTGTTGAAATGAGGTACCGTAAACTCTGATTGACAATTAGCGGTCACATGACAAAGCTGACGGACAAATAGGGAACTGACATGTGATTTGGTAAAGTATATAGTGGCAGGGCGAATATCTCGAGAACTTATTCACTTATTTGTCCAGTCGCCGGATTGTAGACACTTTGTAAAAACAAATACAACAATTCCTGTCGTACCCGATATTTTTTTTTTTTTGTCGCTTTCGGATTTTTTTAACAGGTGAAAAATTATAAAGTTCACAAAATAGGAATTTTAAGGGGTTTGTTGGAAGGTCAGAATGAGGGCTAAAAAATCTGTATAATTCCGACAAAATCGGAAGGGTTGGCAGGTCTGTTACTAAGAAGCAGAAAAATATCAAGGAAACCAAAAGAAAACCATATACCTCACTATTATAAGACCAGAAGTCATATTGGCAAGTGAGACAAGGACCCTCACCAAGAAAGCCGAAACCTGCTCAAAATGTGGAAGAGGAAATCTTCAGAAAAATATACGGGCAGTTAAGGATAATGATGGATGGAGAAATAAACCAGTTGTACAAAGATCAAACCATAATCGCTGCAATAGAAAAAGGCAGGATTGGACAGGATACCTCGACAGGATGCCAGATTATAGAGGAGCAAAATTGGTTTACAAACAGAAGCAATGGGGAAGATGGTTCACCAGTCCAAGACTGAGATGGATTGATGATGTAGAGATTGATTTATACCAGCTCGGGGTTCAGGCATGGAGACAAAGCACCCATGGATTGGTATGAATGAAAGTATGTGTTGAAATGGGCCAGAGCCCTCCATGGGCTGCTGCGTTATTGTTGATGACAATAGAACAAAATGTAACTTACAAATTAGTGGCACTTAAGAATTTTCTATCTGAGCTGAGAATAATAATTATCTATTACCAAAAAGTTGAAGAGTCCATTTTATATATTGCACTCTACATAAATTATTTTTTTACACGGTGGGTCTTGTAAATAACCTTCATATGATATCATAGGTATTGGTCAATAAACTTTATAGGATACTGTTGTAGTGATAAATTATTAAAAAAAAGAATTACCAATATGAATAAATTAATCACCTGTGTTACTCGTATGTGATCTTCTTCACTATCTGCAACAAGAAAGCTCAGGTCTGGGTTAATGCTTCGTCCATCAGGATACAAAAAGCTAAAATTGAATAAAGAATTATAACCAAACAAGCAAGTTAATGAGAAAATGCTTTATTTTATTTTCAACAAACAATAATTTATCAAATAAAGAATAGACAGAAATATAACTTGTCAGATAAAGAACTTTAAAGAATTGGTAAATATATTGCTTGACCCTTGGAATGGCAATATCGGGTTAAAATGACCAAAACAGTCTAAATTAATAATTTGTTTTATATTAAATATTTTTCACACTAGTGAAATTACATGTATTGTTCATATAGGTGACTAGAAGTCTTTTGCAAAAATTTTTTATAAAAAATTGACTTTTATAAAAGTATTTATTACTTTATAAACTGGAGAGAACAAATTTGAGCTTAGGTCAATTTGACTTGATCTTGGCATTTTTTTGTTACTATTTAAAAAAATTTTGTGTATTGACTGAACAAGTTTTTGTCTATCCAAAGATATCACAACCTTTGACAAATGGCCCACACTCTAGAGGATGGGGCAGAAGAAGGTCAGTGTATTTATTCCTGCATTATTTAGAAGTGGTTGCATTCAAGAGTTTTATTTTATGAAAGATGAAAAATGGATTTGATATGTCAGATAAGAAACAATGGAAAAAGTTCCTGGAAAATCTTAAGTATCTTGTGCTACCTCAAATAGACTGTAGAGCACATAACACTGAGACAAAGCCAAGAAGATATAGAGCATCTGTCATTGATGCCAACATTTTTTTGATGAAAGATAAAAAAGTGATCAGCAATCAACCAAATGACAATGAGCAGCAAAACACTGATGATATAATTTGTGTAGTCGTAATGACAAAGAACTCTGCGAAGGGCAAAACAATTTTATCCTTTCATAGCCAAGGCTGGTAGAGAAACCATAACTATGTGCTTCACATGCCAAAATAAATAATATGAATTCTGGTTGGTATTAAATTCAGTGTAGTTAATTCAATGGGCATAGATCATTGATAAAACTTTAAAACTTAAATATTAGTAAAAAGAGGTAAGATTGTAAACTTAACTAAAAAGCTGTTGCTGGTCATTTAATTATTTATTTAGGCATTTTTGTATAGCGCTTACCTTACAGCTCTAAGCGCCTTACAATTATTAAAAATATGTAAACTATTTAAACTGCTAAAGTAAAATAAAAATGAAAAACCAGAGACACTAGAATAGTAACTACAATGTGAAAAATGACTATAGAAGCAGTAGCTTAAACATTAAAATGGCTATAAAAACGAGTAAACTTTGGCACTTCTGTACCCGAGAAATATTCTATGCATGCTGTGAGCCTATTACTGTTCATGTCCTCTTAAGATTGAAAAAACATTGTGAGGGACTGAATCACATGATTTTTTTTCTAATTCTAAATTGGAAGCTCTAAGAAAACTCTTACAATCCTTCACGCTGTCCATCCAAAAGTGCTTGGCACAGAGACTTATTTTGAGGTATAGTCTGTAGTATTTGCCTATCCGTTGTCACATAGCCAATGGCCCATTGTCCTAATCTTGTGCAACTCAGTCTAAAAACATAGCTGGCAAATGAGAAAAATAGAAAGTTGTACTGTTAGCAATGTGGATAATTACAGTTCTCAGATTGCTGGTATAATGCAGCAGTTAGAACACATTTGATACCAGATAGTGTTTAACTAGTGTTAAATTTTGCCTAACCAAAATTTTATCTACCACCTCTCAAAGAATTTCTGAATATTTCTTTATTTTAATGAATTATCATTGAGGTTGGACAACGAGATCCGGTTACAATTTTTAGAAATGACTATGTTGTTATGCACGTGACAAGATATTTCACTATGGTGGAGCCACTAATCGTATAAATGATAATAGGTTTATTCATTATTTTTAACAATTTCCTGGGATTTTTGTAGTTTTCTCATAAAATTGATAAATTTTAAAATTTCATTATAGTTTTGTAAAGTTAAAACAACTGATAGTACTTTTCAAAACAGATAATCAGAAACAAAATATTAATTTATACATATGTACATTTCGTGGGTTATTATGCAGTTGGGGGGAGGGATTTCAAGATTGTAATTATTCAACTGATATTTCTTAAATCTTTATATCCACATAATGCAGATTGGAGGTCAGCTTATTTTTTACCTTTTATATTTTTCCTACTGCTGCACAAGCATTAAGTTTAACCCCAACTGTTAAATCAAAATGTATTTTAATGCATCATATGTCTCTGTCTATTTAACCCAAAATGTAAAAAAGAGCTAAAACCAACAACTGAAAATGTGTGTGTATATATATATATTTATCTGAAAATCTACAGGAATATATTTTTTATCCCAGTCTCTTAGAATCGTAGTTCTGACAGGTCTAGTGTACAATCGTACAATACATCTCAGTATCGTATATTGTATGCCAAAATTGTAAGAGTACCAGGTCTGATTCAAGTATTCAGTACATTTTAAATAAATAATGTGCAAAAAGTGATTTAATCTTTTTTGGGAATGGTGCATGCATAACTTTGATAATATTAAATACCTTCCAGGTTTGCTGATGTATTTCTGTAATCTTGCTTTGACTTCATCATAAGTAAGGAATGCTACATATCCAGGATGAGCTACTGCCAAAACATTCCAATTTCGCAGTAGATTGACCCAAGGTTGAAACAAACTTAAGGAATTCAAAAAATTGTAATATGTGTGTTACTCTTTTAAGATCATATGAGAGGATGCATGAACCACTATCAAATGAAACTTTACAAAAATAATATCTAACTCAAGTGGTACCTAAAAAATTTATTAGAAAACATCAAAGACTTTTTTTCTTTCTTATGGTTTCCTCTCTTTTTTAAAAGGCTGCGGCTATTCGGACCCGGGTCCGAGAAGTGAGAGTTTGGATTTATTAAAAAATATTGAAAAATTATTGTAGGGTTTGTAGGACAAAATTAGGTATCAAATGAAAGATAATTGAATGAACTATATTTTTATAAACTTACTTCTTCAGTTTAACTAAAAAATAAAATACAACAAATGACATCCGAATAGCATTTAAAAAAATGGACCCGGACACGCAGCGCCGCTATTCGGACCCGGGTCCCTTTAGACTCATTGCTATTCAGATGTCATTTGTGGTAGTTTATTTTAGTTTAACTGAAGAATAAGTTTACAAACATATAGACAATTCAATTATCTTTCATTTGTTACCAAATTTTGTCTTACAACCTAACAATAACATTTTTAAAAAAATTTTAATCCCAACCTCTCACTTCTTGGACACAGGTCTAAATAGCCACTTTGTTTTTAAAAACAAAATTTCCTACTTTTTCCGAAAATTTTCCAACTGAAAACAAACAAAATTCCTGACAACCGCAACGCTGCCTTTTTGTAGATAATATAAAAACAAGCATGAAATTGTCAAAATAAAGCAACATTGAAATACAACACAAATGAACAAAATAAAGCAATAAAGGTGAATACATGTATATATTTATTACATTTCCTTGCAATTGGAATTGAAAAAATGTTTACTTTTAAGTGAAAGAGAAATTTCTACAATTTGTTCTTCAGGGCATTTTAGAACATAAGTTGAACACAACACAAGTTGAAAGCATCTTTTCTTATATCGAGTTAATGTTTTCTTCTTGTGACGAAAATGGATAGTTTGGGTTAACACATTTTAGTGTCTATAAAATCTCTCCAATGAGGGTTTCATATTTTGACACATTTTGAGCGGTCAGCTCCCTGGTATGCGACGATAAGGGAAGAACTACGCAGTGCCAAGAAAGAGCTGCGTAGTGCGGAAAAAAAAAGTGGTTGAGGTCAGGTCTTGTGGTTTTTAAGCAGATCTTTTCCGCTGCCAAGAAGCGTGTCACTCAGATTGTTTGTCGTGCTAAGACTTCGTATTTTAGCCAAAAGATAACTATGGGTAAAACCAGCAGGCAGTTGTTTGATGTTTGTAGCCACCTTAGAGGGAGTAACAAAGGAACTCCTCTTCCTTCAGTATTTCCTTTGCCCCAGCAACCAGATATTTTCTGTGATTTCTTTACAAGCAAAGTTGCGAGCATTCGCGCTGAGCTTGATCGTTTTGATGCACCATCCCTGGATTTGCCTCCTGTTCCTTGTCTTACTTCACATTTCGATACTTTTAAACCTGTTTCAGAACTTGAGGTCAAAAGTATAATTTTAAAATCTAAACCTACGTCATGTTATTTGGATCCCATCCCCACCCCCCTGTTGGTTGAGTCATTAGATCATTTGCTCCCAACGATAACCCACATAATAAATAAAAGCTTGTCTTCTGGCACTGTTCCCCCTCTTTGTAAATCAGCTGTCATCAAACCATTGCTTAAGAAGCCTGGTCTGGATGAAAATAATTTAAAAAATTATAGACCTGTATCTAACTTATCATTTTTATCTAAAGTTATTGAAAAACTAGTTCTAAAACAACTTTTTGCTTATTTAATTGATCACTCTCTTCTCAGTTCTAATCAGTCTGCCTATAGACATTTCCACAGCACAGAGACAGCTCTCTTGAAAGTGACCAATGACCTCTTGCTCGCATTGGACAGTGGTGATATCTCCATACTGATCCTCTTAGACCCCAGTGCGGCCTTTGACACTGTTGACCATGTAATCCTTTTCAAAACCCTTGAAAATTACTTTGGAATTTCTGGTTCAGTTTTGGCTTGGTTTAGGTCCTACCTCTCTGATAAAACGCAGGCGGTCTCTGTCGATGGCTGTATCTCAGGCAGTGCTGATTTGGTGTACGGAATACCACAGGGGTCCGTTTTAGGCCCGATTCTATTCACATTGTATACAAGACCACTGCTCCTCTTGCTTGGGAGGCACGCTGTTGAGAACCAGTCATTTGCAGATGACACGCAGCTGTACAAGCATACCCATCCTTCTCTTGTTGAATCCGCTGTCTAGACTTTGCGGGGGTGCATTGATATCAAGTCATGGATGACACTCAGAAAGTTGAAGCTTAATGATGACAAAACGGAAGCACTCCTCATCCACAATCACACATCATCCTCTACCTCAACTCTTCCAACCTCATTTCAAGTAGGTAACTCTGACGTATGGTTAACACCCTCTGCTAGGAATCTTGGTTATATTCTTTCTAACAACATGTCTCTCGATTAACACATATCTCACATTTGTCGTTCAGCATACACCACTATCCGTCAGATCAGCTCCATACGCCACTACCTCACAGTTAGCGCTACAAAAACTCTAGTCTGTGCTCTTGTTCTCTCTCGTCTTGACTAGGTTCACCAAAACACTGCATAGAAAAACTGCAGAAAGTTCAAAACTCAGCTGCTACTGCTAGGCTAGTTTTAAAGGCAAAAAAACGTGATCTCGTCACTCCACTACTCCATTCCCTTCATTGGCTACCTATACAGGCACGCATTGACTACAAGTTGTCTGTTCTCTGTCACAACTTTTTCTTGGATTCCTGCCCTTCATATCTAACCGAACTTCTTTCTGTCTATTCACCCTTCGACAGCTTCGTTCCTCTGCAGACACGCCTATTCTGTCCGTTCCCAAGACACACACTAAAACATATGGTGAACGATCTTTCTCTTTCTGCGCCTCCAAACAATGGAATTCTTTGCCACTATACATACGCAATATACCAACCACCCAGGCCTTCAAAACTGCACTAAGAACATATCTTATTAAATTATACTACCCTGACTGATTCCCCTCCTCTGACCGATAAACGATCTTGCTGGCTGCCGTCCATGGTTTGCCTTGTAAAAGTTATGTGGTGGGGTGGGTGAATATATATTGCTGTTCTTTATTTCATAAATGTATTTTATTTTAATGTCATGATTATGTCCCTTTTGATAAAATTTTTATGTACAGCGCTGTGAGCCCAGCCCTAGGCTGGGGTACCGCACTATATAAGACCTCTTCTTATTATTATTAAATCAGGAGCTTGACTGAGAAGTTGCAGAAGTTGACACTTAAGATAGGTGATAAAGCTGAAGTTGAACTAGACGGATGAAGTCTCATCTGATGATCAAAATTTTTAAACATTTTCCCCTAGAATACTTGATATCAATATTTTCAGCATAGTGTAGCAGTGATGACTTGTTTAATCATTATCATGATTGCTGTCTGACCATCAGTCTTTAAAGGAACTGTTGGGCATTATTTTATGGGCCTAGATCCTGTAACAGTGAAACCAAATAAAATATATTATCATATCATGTTTATAATTGATAGTATGGCAAACATCATATACACTATATGATAAATTATAACCATCCTAAACTACAGGTGCATAATACAGTCAGTAGAGATACTACGATAGGTGTATCATATATGAAACGACAGTGGCAGAATTTTCTGCAGCATTTTAGTCTCTTAAGTACTCACCCTGCCCCCTAATCACACAAACAAAAAACACCAACCCTTGCCTATGCCACTATGCTTATGTAACAACAATAATAATACAGTCAAGTATAAAGTATACCCAGACTGCCCAGAGCACATAACTATAAATAAAGACTACATACAGTTATGTCAGGCTCACTGAATGGGTGTATCAAATTTACTACTACTAGTTTTAATAACTTTATTCGTCGTAAAGTTATGGTACAGTTATGTAAACTTAAACTAGTAAACTACACTACGAAAGATAAAATAAAAAAAATTATTTAATTTTAGTCTATTTTAATTTAGAAGGCCTAGCTCCAATAAAAAAAAAAATACATGGCGATGTTTTTGTTATAGATAAATTAATGAAGACATACATTTAAAAATCAAATTCCTCTACTTTGGTCATAGGGTATAACTACCACTAATACCAAAAGCTTCTGTTATTACTATTATTAAATTGCTAATTGAATTAGGCAAGGCGGTGTTATTTTCAATTTACGCCTAGATTACAATATTATACAGTAAAAACCATTAAAAATCAACTTAACACTAAGACTTACCAAAGACATAACTTAACTAAGTATGCTAAGCTTAGACATTTTAGACAGTGCGAGTAGTTATCTTTTTATAATGGCTACCTCACAATGAAAAACTAGATTCAAATAATTATTACTTATATTTTACACTTTACTTACCCAAACATCCCTTGATCGCCAAACTAAACAGAAAATAAATATTTCTGGTCTATCAAAGTAGTACAGTATGAGTTTTGATCAAAACGCATCCGCAGTTAAGGGGAAACCAGACCTGATAAGAAAAAAATTCTGTAGGGGGGTCACGGGGGTAGGTGCGCTGCCGCCCGGAGGGGGCGTTGTTTTATGATCTACATACTAACGCACAAGCTTTTTAGTAAAAAAATATAAAGTTACCTCCATTTCTTTGAAATGTCCATAGATCATGAGAAAAACATTACTGGAAATGTTTATATAGCCTACAGATATATACAGAACAGAATAGCCATTTTAATTACATATGTACACATACTACTAAGAGTTCAGTTTTCCAGCATATCCCTAGTGGCCTTTTTGCACTTGTCCAACAGCTCTTTGGACAAATGAAGTTGAGTATTGCAATTGATTTTAGTTACAAGCAAGTTAGAAAGAGTATCAATTTTCATTCTTGCCCTTGTTCCATTGTAATTTTTCTTCACAATCTTCAAGTAATCTGCGAGTCTGGAAACATTTCTTTGACTCTGGCATTAAAACGATCGGAGTTGGCTGGAGAAATATTTCCTTCAATAAGAAAAGTGGTAAATAAAACTTCCGATCTGATAACTGAATCGTCCAATTTCTTAGCAAAGAAATTTGACAAGGATGTCTATTCAAGGATGTTAAAATATTTTTATTAATATCACTGTGCCCAGCACTTTCAATAGATTTATCCAGAAAGCCTTAACAAAAAAATAGTCACAACACAATTGAATTATTTTTTTAGCCAAATAAAAGGATTAATCACGATCGGGTCAATTGATAATTGAAGAATGTTTTGGAGATCGCGGTTAATTTTGATAAAAACAAGGCAGTGTCTACACGTCCGACGACCGGGAGATATTTATCCCGCTGGCATTTCACACTGTCACTTTTTAACCATTTGTTCATTATATGTACCAGCAATGGTTCTAGTGTTTCTTTTGTAGCATTGAACAATTATTTTTCATGTAAATTTCCAGACTATCTTGAATTTGTTGAAATGAAGAACCGTAAACTCTGATAGACTTTAGCGGTCACATGACAAGGCTGACAGACAAATGTCTCGCACAACGTTGTTTTGACGGTCATGTGACTTGGTCAAATATATAATAGCCGGATGAATATTGAGAGAACTTATTTGTCCTGTTGCCGGACATGTGGCCACTTCGTAAAAACAAAGGGTGTCATCTTTGAAATGCACCACTTCCTGTCATACCAGATTTTTTTGTTTGTCGCTATTGGATTTTTATGACAGGTTAAAAATTATAATATTCGAAAAATCAGAATTTTAAGGGGTTCGTCGGAAGGCTGGAATGAGGAGTAAAAAATCTGTATAATTCCAACAAAATCGGAAGGGTTAGCAGGTCTGGGAAACCACTAGCCTTTTGGATAAGTCCCTTTGAAAGGCTAAAATTAGAAGAGATCGGCGATTAACGCAGATTTTTCATGGAATCCAAATTTATTATTATTTTTACAATTAAAAAATTCCAGACTAGCCGGAAAATTTCCTTACTAGAAGACTCATTTTCCCGGTTTTCACGACTGGTAAAATTATTCAATGAATTCCTGACTATTTCCCGTGAGAAACCTGGTTTTTAAACAGTTTTGAACCAGATCATGGTGGCACCAAGCATTTTCTTTTGAAAAATGTAGATTGTGTTATGCAATTTTGTAAAAATTAAAAAGGAAAAGTGTGCATATACTTTTAAAAGGAAAACAATATTTTAAAATGGTGTCTGATATTAACCCATTCGTTAGCGATGACGTTGACGTGATGTCATGATTACCCACTTTAAATTACCAAGGGCGTCACATTGTCCTCATAACAAAGAGGCAAAGAACTTTTCTGAAATACCAAGGACGTCACGTCAATGTCAATGCTATATATTTCTTTATTCGTTAATCTATAGAGAAGTTAATAAGCTAATAGAAAAGAGAGTGAAAAATACCAAAAGTTTCTTCTTTGAAGTTTTTTTTATTGCTAAGTCAGCAAAAATCTAGGCCCAAGCCAGCGGTAATGATAAGGTTAAACACCTAACAAACAGACTAATCAAGAAAGCTAGGAACATAACATAAACTAAACATCCTTCACTTGAAGAGCAATTTGAAGAAAGCTACTGTAAAATTAAACAAATTTTCGATGATCCATCCCACCCTCTTCATCACAGATACTTAGGATCGGCCCTCTCAGGGCGAGAACTCAAAGATATAAAAATTCCTTTGTTCCCCAATCTGTACGAATTTACCTGCGTGCTACCCCTGAAGTCACAAATCTAAATGAGAACTAATAAGTCCCTAATATGGCTAAGAGAATTCACTGAAGGCTTTTTTTTTTCATTAGTGAAATAATTTAATGTAGATGTCTTGTGTTCAAATTGTTTTATTTATGAGCTGACATTGTACAATGCAATGCAATCGAAAAACATTTCCTTTTGTTTGGATCAATAAAAGAATCTTATCTTTTTATAAAGAAATGTTTTTTCAATGCCAAACAGTGTTACAAAATATTCTGCCAGTGTTTAATAACACATTACAAGTGAAAATTTAGAACTTACCGACAGAACACATCAAATTCAAAGACAGATATAAAATCATTGCAGGTAAGGTCAATTGTTGATTTCAGTGCCATTGCTTCCAAAGGAGAACCTATAGGATGAGTTTCATGCAGGGTATTCTTGAATTCTTTCCATGGTATAATAATCCTGCAAGTTAAAAATTCAGAATGAATAAATCAAGCTTGGATTTTCATATCTGTTTAATCCAAAGAAAAAATTAAAAAAACAATTGAAGTTGATAAGCTTTCAAATAAGCCCTACATGCAGGCTTAGTATTAGGTGTATAAACCAGCGGTTCTCAACCTGTGGGTCGCGACCCCTTTGGGAGTCACACGACCCTTTCCCAGGGGTCGCCTGAGACCATCTGAAAACACATTTACTAACAGCTACGACGTAGCAACGAAAGTAATTGTGCGGCTTGGGGGGGTCGCCACGCCATGAGAAACTGTCTTAAAGGGTCGCGGCATTAGGAAGGTTGAGAACCACTGGTATAAACAATTATACAAAGACCCAGAGAAATCATATGATGAGCTCTGCAACCTCTGTAGAGCCATCTACAGTAATCATGAAGCAGACTGCTTTGGATGTAGAACAACACCATATGACTGCAATGTTCACAGCTTACCCTGCAAACTAAAAACAAAGTGTCTACATAATTCTCGAGATATTCGTCCGGCAACCAGGTCACATAACCACTGCAACAAAGTTGGGCGAGATATCTGTCTGTCAGCCTTTTCACGTGACTGCTAATAGTGGATCTTAAAACTGGCATCAAAGATGCATGGGGGCATGACCTACTACAGTAGTTCTTGATGGGGGGGGGGGGGG